>VZRZ01006132.1:281436-307391 GCA_013398175.1 Climacteris rufus
TTTTTTTAAGTAAAGCTGAAATTCCTTGGGCGTATGTGGAGTTGCAAACCTTGGAAACAGTCAAAAGGCATCTGGACATGGTCCTGAGCAATTAGCCTTAAGTGGCACTGCTTGAGAGAAGGGGTTGAAGGGGTTGGGCCAGATGACCTGCAAAGGTCAAAGGAATACTGGGATTCTGTGAAACTTGTGTATTTTTTTCGTCTCTCGTCGCAGTTTCATTTTTGCTATTAATCAGTGAAGGAATCAAGCCTAAAATGTTTGGCATATTTGAGATTTGAAAGGGAAATTGTAGCAGCCAAGAGGAACTGGGGCTTATGGTGTGGCTCAGTGTCTATGCTGGTGAAATAAGGTCATTTGCTAATCCTGCTGGTAGCAGGTATCTGGAATGGCAAGTAACCTTGGTTAAAGTATGCAGAAATTTCTGTAGAATGAAGGCAGAAGCAGTAAATTTCATGCACATGGTAAGAAAGCATGTAGGGCAGGTATTGCATTCATCTATTGTATTTTATTTACAGTACATAGTACAACTCAGAAGTCCTAGTTTTTTTTTGTTTGTTTTTTTTTTTGAAATGAAAGAAGTGTTTAATAATTGAGTTCTTCAGTGAAACTTCTTAATGAAATGCCAGCCGTCTCCCAGAGCAGTCTCTCTCCCAGAAGTGGTAACATCAGCCACTGCTGCTCACAGGTAGCATTCACACCATGCCAAGCTTCAGTGAGATGGCAGCTCTCTTTCCCAAAGGCTCCCTGTGTCTTCTGAGGGACTAGGAGAAATGAAGAGGACATCATCTGGTAGATACCTGGCAAAATTGCCTGTAGACAAGCTATTGCCTTCCTTGACCACAGACAGGAGTGGAATAACTAGTATTTCAAGAAAGACAAAATCATAGGGTAAAAATACTTCAATTGTAATTTTCCTAAGTGCATTAGTTATTTCAAATTATGCAGAACACTGGAAAAATAGCAATTTGTTAGTGAAAAGAATCAGACAGAAGTGAGCAGGCGCAGAAGTGCAATTCTTTTGAGACCCTGTGTTTAATTATTTTTAATTCATAAGCTAAGTGACAGATTTAGTTAAAATCCTGAGAAAATTCAATCTTTAATTACAGCGTGTCCTTTGAGTGGGGAAGGTGTTATAACGTATCCTTCAAATAAAACAGAAGATAATTCCTTTTTTTTTTTTAATACAAATATCTGAAGTCAATCTTTATATGGGGATTGTTTATAGAATAGGACATTAAAAGGAATGAAAATTAACATATGCCAAGGCTACTTGAAGGTGGCAAGGCAAGCTCTTGCATCCTAGGAA
The DNA here is from genome assembly GCA_013398175.1 of Climacteris rufus. Taxonomy (NCBI): domain Eukaryota; kingdom Metazoa; phylum Chordata; class Aves; order Passeriformes; family Climacteridae; genus Climacteris; species Climacteris rufus. The sequence continues at coordinate 282,743 of VZRZ01006132.1, forward strand.
ACCCTGTGATGAGGATTGTCTGTGCAACACTGATTTGTCCCCTTCAGGCAGGGACACTAATACAGGCTTTAATTACTTGCTCACAGACTGGTGTCACCTCACAGCGTTTAACTTCTGCTGAGTACTGAATCAGCTGCTATTCAGTATTTCCTTCCAGCTTCCCCATTCCCATCCTGCATGTAATATTTACAGCACACAGTCCAGTCTTCACACTGAACACAGATGGAATTATTGATTTCCTCATGGTTTTTTTTCCCCGGTATTTCAGCTGTTATATCTTATGACTAGATCCTCAAAGGGACACAGGTATTTTGCCTAATTTGTACGTGTCTGGCTCTCATCTTAGCTTGTACAACCCTGACTTAAATTCCCTTTTCAGTGTGCAGGTGCCTCAGGGTATTGCTGCTACAGGCTTTTTCCACAGAGCAGGGAATCCTCAGCTTGGTTTAGGTGACGTGAATACTTGCACTGGTGCAGGCTCATCAGCACACATCCAACATCCTCTGCCATCCTTGGGTAGAGCTCCTGGTGCCTGATGAGGCAGTCAGAAGGCAATCCATGGCTGCACAGGCTGACCACGGATATTTGTACGTATAAGGGAGGTTTATATGTGTCTGGTCTGAACCCAGGGGCCTTTTGCCACTCCTGGCTCATTTAGAGATAACATCCAGGGCTGATTGCCTACAGTCTTTACCTATATAACAGATTGCCCAGGGAGGTTGTGAATGCCCCAACCTTGGCAGTGTTCAAGGCCAAGGCAGTGTTCAGGTTGTATAAGGCCTTGAGCAACCTGGTCTGGTGAAAGGTGTCCCTGGACATGGCAGTGAGGGTTGGGACTAGATGATCTTTAAGGTGCCTTCCAGCCCTGAACAGTCTATGATTCTGTGATTGTATTTCTGAAGGAAAGGAGGGTGATTCTGGCTTTTCTCCTGTGGGGATGGTAAAACCTCTGTCTTGTTCACTTCTGACATGCCAACTCCTCATTAGATACTTAAACTGTGGGACACCTAAGTTTACTTCTCACCTTTTTTGGATGAGCTTTCCTATCTGCAAATACAGTCTTTTGGGAATAATCTTGTTACTAATAACCAGACAATGCTGAAGTGGGAACCCTGCAAACACCTCTTGCCATGTGCCACCACTGCTAAACCGGGACTGAGTTGGGAGTCACTTGCAGCCTGGAATGGGGTAGGTATGGAAATGGGGGACAGCAATAGAGCTGTGGCTGGCCATGGGGAAGTGGGCTGGGGAGTAGGGTCTGGGGCAGGCTTGGGGTCAAGCCTGACAGTGCTGATGTTGGTGGACACCACTGAGTCCCAGCCCAGAGCTGGGGGCAGCACAGCAGGCGGGGCTGTGCTCTCAGCCACAGCAGCCCTGTCCCACAGCAGCCATCTGGGCAAACCAGGCAGGCCTGGCGAGGATAAGAACATTCAGGCAAGGGTCCTGATCATCTGCTGTGGCTGTGGGAACCCAGAGGGCCAAGGCTGGGTCAGGGTGGAGTCCAGCTCAGCAGCAGTCACAGCCAGGCACTGGCAGGGCTGTGGCACAGCAGCCGCACAGCTCAGACAGTGATCTAGGATGGGAGGCTCAGCATAAAAGCAGCTCCCAAAGGAAGAGATAGCAGGCTCAGCTGAGGTTTCTTCTCGCTTTCTTCATTTCCAAGGTCACCAGCTGTGCTTTGAGTTGGCTTTGAGTCCAGCTAGCCAAAGCCCCAGGAGGTGAGATTTCTTGGGGTCATGACAGCTCCTTTCCTCCTGAAGAACTTGAAAGTGTCAGAAAGAAGGAGAGGAGAGATCACAAGCACCTCATTGCTTGCAGGGATGCAAACCTGAGCTTTCTTGTTGCAAGAGAATGTTATTGTAAAATACATGTCCATATGACAAATTCAGTTTTAAAACACCTCTGTGATTTGAAGCCATATTACTATTATTCTTAAATTGTATAAGGCAAACCCAGGCATGTACAATGTATGTCCAGCAATTTAAAAGCATCAGTTGGGTCTTCAGTTTGACACTCCTAGGGTATGATTGTGTAGAGGTTTATGTGCTCATAGCAGCATTCTGCTTGTTTGTGTTGTTGTTGTGACTGCTTGTATCTGCAGATTATGTCCCAGATGCCTCAAATTAATTGCCCCCAAATAAAGAATGGACGATTAATAGCCATGAGGAGGACATTGATTTAAAATTTTTGGTTACAGTGTAGAGGTAGAATAGACTGCTGGTTTCAGCCATAAGATTATTCTTGGTTATTGCTTCTTTCCTCCTCATGGGATAGATCTGAGCTGTCATATCAGATGTTATGCAGATGGTAGAGGGACAACCTTTCCCAGGTAATAGGATCTGTGTTTCATTATTGATCATTTTGGTGGGCAGTTGTATAAAGAGACATATATACTTCAACATATATATATATGGAGGGAGAGAGAGATATAAAGGAAAAGAAAGTTTCAAAGGTGCAAATAATAGATTTGACCTCCAGATTCTCTCATCACCAAGACTTACATACCCCACCTGTATTTTACAGGCCAAAAATGTAACTGCTGAGATCTACAGCTCTGCTGAGCACTGTCTGTAAAAGTCTGAGATGATGTAAAAACAAGGATTTTCAGAGGGGTTAAAATGTTAATTGCATTACAATAAGAAGGGAGAGTGAGAGAATTGGAAATGCCCTAGGTGTGTATAACGAGTAAGTAATGGGAAAGACTGAAATGCATTAATATTAAACCTTCACTATATAACTCATCCTTATTGGACACAGCTGTCGATAAAATATGCCCTTACTCTTGACAAGTAGCTCCTGTGTTTTGCTTGTAGATTAGCTTGCAGCTGTGCTCTGTATTCTTTATCTTCATCACTGCACCAGTCCTTTAATTAGGCAGTGAAATCTTCTGCATAGTGATTAGGAAATCACAGTTAAGAAGGTGTTACAAAGAGATGCTCTGGAAGCTGCTCAAAATAGCTTTCAGCTTTGGAAATTCCTCCATCTACTGTGGGAAGGAAATGCATGTAGGATCCAGATGGATGTGAAAACTAACCTTTGCTGACTTGCTGCAGAAAATTTTTGCCCTTTAGTATAACGATACCATGCTTAATAAAAATTATCTGCATGTGAGGAGCTAGTGGTTGCTCACTCAGGAATTAATAATCTTAGGAATTTTACTGAGATTGCCTACAGAAGTTAAAGATGTGCTTAACAGCTTCATGCTGATGAAGATTTTTGATTTCAAGAGAAATTATCTGGCATGCTATCCAAATTTATTCATAACTTCAGCTGCTTGCACTTAAGTAAAATCTAGATTTGTTCTTCATAGCACTGCTTTTTGTAATGCAACCCACTATCATTGGCTTGGTTTAATTTTTTGCTTTTGGAAACATATGTACTTCAGCTCCTTGCAATTAGGTTGTATTAACTTTTTAATTGCCCAACCTAAATCATTGTCTGTTGCATGTGAAAATTTACACATATACAGAGAAGCAGAGGAGTAGGTTATAAAGAAAGTGCTGTCAAAAAAAACCACCAAAAAAGTATTTTTCCTTGAGCTTCATGCTATGTTTTGAGAAGAAAGGCTTTCTAACATACCTTTGTGGAGGCAGAAGACATTGCAGATCATCTGTTGAAGGAGAGATTGATGTTCTTGCTATAAATATATGTGGAGAAAAGGAGGAAGCCACCATTTTACAAGGCATCTCCTTTCTTTCTTTGTTTCATGTTTGTATATCTATGTGTTCCCTATAGTTAGGAACATGTAAAAGTCTGTCTTTATACTTACGCTTATTCTATGCCAGTGTATCTTAAATCAGAAAATAGAATGCTAAAACGCATGCTTAGCATTAGAGAACTCTGAGGTTAACATATCTGGGATTAAACATATACTTTGCCACGTAAAGATATTCTAAGTTCCATAACATTAAACAGAGTCAAATTCAAGGAAGCAACTTGGTGAGCAATAAAGTACAGCTGAAAGTCAGTGCATAACACTGGTATTCCTGTGTTGAAGAGAACATGAAAAGGAGGTGAGTGAAATAGGGAAAAAGGAAAATGAAGCAGGTTCTGAGGTTTTTCTCCCTTCCTGGCATAAGTGTCAATTTGAAGACTTGCATCTTCTTTTCAAAGTTTACTGTTTGTCTCACGTATCTTGGTAATGTGTTCAAGAAGAAGAAGTGGACTTTCCTTGCAAGGCAGAATCAGTGTAAATAACTTTTTCTGAGTGGGACCAGAGCTCAGTTTAACTTTCTTGGGAGCACCTTCACAGAGTTCCCAGAGTGTTTTAGAGCAGTAGCTTGGGATTTACAACACTGCTGTTGGAGTCAGCTGTTGAGCAGTCAATGGTCTAAACCCAGGGTGCAGAGGGTAAAGAGAGAGCCGGGGCTGGAGGGAAAAAAAGATGAGAGGAAACAGGAGAAAAAGTCATGTTGAGGTATTTCTACAAAATGAGTGGTATTCCTGTGAATGCTGCTCCCTAGCAGACTGCAATTCTGTCCCTCCATGCTTTTGGATCTTTCCTCTTACTTCAGAGGATGGTTGATGATGGTTTTTGCATTAAGTATTTCATAACATGAGTATTTGCTAGCAGGTTATGAATTCAAATTACAGAATCACAGAGTTTTTGGGGTTGGGAGGGACCTCTGGGGAGCGTCTAGTCCAATGCCAAGCCCATGGAACCTAAGCTCAGCCTGCAGGCTGAGGTAGCTTAGTGAGGATGGGGTTGGCTCTCCTACTCTCTGCTGCTGAATCCAGACCACTCTGCAGAACGTTTTGTAAGGTGGGAGGGAGAGCAAAGAGTCCTTTTGTGACCTGCTTTGAAGTAGGCTCCTCAGGGAGTGCCAGAGAACCTGATTCCCAGCCTTGCTTCCATGAAGTTTGGGGTTTGTTTTGTGTTTGTTTTTTATTTTTTTTTTCATTGAGATATTTTTGACTAACAGCATTGCCAAGCAGGATCCAGACCCCAGGACCCTTTTTGCTTCTCACTGAGCAACAGAGACATATATCTACATAAGTTGTAATCTGTGATGGCAGTGAAGGAAATTAGTAATGTTACAAATATTTTATTTCCTGCTGTTTTATAAAATTTTGAGTATTTATTTGCTGCATCGTTAGAGTTACAGTAGGTAAGTTGCACTTCATAGGAAGTGCTCATTTCTATAATTTTCCAAAGAACATGCTATTTTTTTTACTACTAGTAAAATCTATAACAATATAGATACCAAGAGTTATGAGCTGAGTCTTTATATTTAGGCTTCTGAATAATAGTGATTATACAGTATCAAACTGCATCCTCCAGAAAATGTTGATTTCTGGTATTATTGGCATTTTCTTAGCACAGTGTGTGTTGCAGAATTTCAAAAACTCTCAACAAAATGGGAAAATATCTGATTGTTCAGGCCAGAGTTCATAGCAACTCCTTTTTTTTCTCTGATGTTACATAATAACTTGTGACAAGTCTACCTTTCATTTTTGCTAACCTCTTCACCAGGAATGTTAAACACCTGAAATATCTGAGTGTGCACACAGAGGCATAAATAATGTTCTATCCTTCTACAACTTGAAAACATAAGATGTTGAGATGTAATGGCTTGGCCAAGAACTGATTTTTCACACTTATATTTTGAGATGGTAGTTTCTTTCTCAAAGGTCAGTACCAGACTGTCTCAAATCTCGATTGCCTGTATGGAATCTGCTGCAGGAAGTATTAGGCAAATAGGGCAGAGTAATTCTGCTGATGCTTCATGACAATGCTCAGAAGTCATTATTCCTTTGGAATAAAGCAATACTTGGATAACCTGCGAGTATCTTTTTGTGTTGCTGCTTTACTTCAGAGAAACATTAGAAAACAGATGGAATAATTCATGTCAATGTGTGTTTCTTAGTTGAATTAATTTCACTTTCTTTCCTAGACTGAAAAGAAAAAGATAATGGTAGTGTAGCCTTGTAAGAGCTAGAAATATATATTAATAAAAAGGAAACTGAAAAGTTCAATATTCCTGAAAAAAACCTCCCCTGTACTGTCTGTCATTGAATTAATGTGCAAGCAGATTTTCTTAGACACAACATTCACACTCACATATTTGCAAGTATGTTCTAGGGCTGTGGTTTTTTCCACCTTTCCCTTCAACATTGTTCCTTTTGAAGCCTTCTCCCACATGCTGTTTTCTTTAGCAGGTATGTGTGGTGGGGTGAGGGTGGAAGAGCCTGATCTTCTCATCTCCCTTTAAGGACATGCACTAGTTATATGACATTAGTCCGAATTTGATCACATATTTCAGCCAGCCTAATAAAACCATTTTTTGCTACTCATTCGACTTGATAAAATTCAATCCTTCAGATATAATAAATCCACATTGTGTGCACCAGATCTTCCATGCAAAAGATTCAGTTAAGTTGTTGTAATCATCTGCAGCAGTATTTTTTTTTAATTTAAGCATCTTTTTGAATGTGCTGTATGAAACATAATTAATGTCTCTTAATTAGGCTTTACAAAGTTCAAATTTACCCAATGACAGAAAAATCACTTCATTTACACTATAAAAATGCACTAAATTGCAGCAGTCAGCTGCACTGCCAAGTTATAAAAAGCTATGTGAAAACGTTCTTTGGCTGTGTGGCCTCTAGCAGGCAACATTGGAAAATGGATTTGTAACTCAATGAACTAAGACTTTTTGCCTAAAGGCACAACTATAAGGTGTGCATTTGGTTTGCCTCTAAGGGTAGGTGCACTGTCACTTAATCCTCTGCTCCTCTCTTTACTAATGGCTGTAGTATACTACTTTGATTTCACTTTTTAAAGTTTTGTTTCCAATACTTGTTGATTGTCCAGCTTTATTTGCTTGATTTTAATCTTCTAGTTATTTGACTAATAGCAATAAAAGTCTTTCATCCCTACATGTCCTGACGGAGTAAACCTGCCACAAAACCAGACATTTTTCTTTAAAAACCTAAGAAAGCCAATTAAAAATAAGCCATATTTTTAATTTTTTTTAATTGCCAGTCGCTGCTGTTTCTCATTGCTATATAGCTCTTCTAGATAAAAGATCTGCATGGAGTAGTCATTGGGCCCAGAGTACATGGAGTTTCTAGCACTGCAGGATGCATTGAATGGCTTAATAGCTTCTGGAGAATGCTTAGGGGCACTTTCAATAGTGCCATTAAAAGTATTTTATGTTTAAAGCAAATTGCACTCCACACATCAGATTTTAACCCTGAGTTATTCCCACACTTTGAATGTAAGCATGTTTTGAAAGCCTGATTTTGGACAGCAGAGTTTTTTCTGGATCAAGTAAAAAGCATTGGTGAGAAAGCCAAGTAATTGTGGAAGAATTGTTTTCAATAGATCGTGAGAAAGCTATGAAAATTATGGTAAAAAGAAAGGTTGTTGAAGGAGAATGGACGATGCCACATCTATTCTTAGTCCTAGTTCTTACTGCATAGTGAATGAAGTTGGTAGAACAAGTCACTAAAATGGCTTCCTGGTGGTTTTAATTCCTTGTCCTAAATCTGGAGGTGAAGATGGTGTATAAATGAGAATAGATAATTTATTTGCATATTTTTAGCAAAGTGGTTTTGACAATTAAGACTGGAACTAAGTGCAGCTGAAATTAAATATTCATGTACATTTAATGGCTTGATCATTATTGTTACAGTAATGATTTAACCCTTGGGACTTCAGGAATCTCTGGCATTTCCATTACCAGCCAACAGCAGCACAGTCAACTTCCAGAGTAAAATCTCTGTGTGCCAAAGACATGATTTATTTGGTGCAGACATAAGTATCTGGAAGTCACTTCCTGGGCTTTTTAGGTAGGTGGAGACTTCTCTGACCACTGAGATATAAAAATGCAAGCTTAAGTTCTTTTACTTCCTCCCTCCCCCCTCATCAAAGATGCTGGTGTTCTATTAAGCTCTTCAAAATTAATTCAGATATTTTAAATAATGTTCATTTTTAACAATGAGCAGCAAAACTCAGCTATACAGAGACACCTGGAAGCATTTGGTACTGGAAAGGCCTAGCTCTGTAGGCAAAGCACCTCATCAGGCATATTAAAATCTTTATTCTTATTCTGGATGTGGTTGAGTATATGTCTCCAAGTCATAGGCAAATTGCAAGCTTAATAGAGAAAATTTAATGTAGTGTACCCATTAGTGTCTACTCTATAGTACTAAATCACACCAGAAACCATTTAGGCTTTGTTGGGGAAAAAAGCACTGAACTATTAGTTGGTAGATCTGTCTATGGCATGCTGGAGGTTTTGTGCTGCCAGTAAATCTTTCTCAAACCTGGCAACTCCTGTTACAACCTCAACTACTGCCTCCATGAGCAGCTTCCTATCAGCATCAGGGCTAGAACTGAGAGAAACAAGAACTGAAACAAGTATTTGCTCCCAGCAGCCACCACATTTCTTATCAATTTTGCTCTGGAAGTACATAAATCCAAATGGAAGTACTTGTGCAGATGTACTTACAAAAGTAGTATTTAAAGAAACTAGCACGTGTCTTGAGAAAAATAAACTTTTAGTAGTGGGGAGAGAAGTGAGATTAATAAATTCACTGAGCTATTTTTGGGTCCTGAAAATAATTATAATTCTTTAAAGTGCTCTTATGGTATATCACAGTGGCATTACTATAAAACCCACAGTTTGTGTTCACAAAGTCATAATTCCACAATCTGGAGGAGGGAAAGGGGAGAGAAGAGACAAGATTTTTAAAAGTCTGGGCCAGCGAAAATAAAAAATCAGTTGCTAAACTAGGAAGGAAAAGGAGGTTTTTCCTAAAGGCTGTGTGTCCAAAACTAGGAATGATAGAAAATTGATAGAGAAACTGAGAACATAATCTTTAACCAGCAGCCAGCAAGGACAGTCCAGAAAGAGTTTAAACATGGTAGGAGCAAAAGGAATCCTAATGATTTGCATTATAAATAGTAATCTGTTAAGAAGGATGTGGTAGAGATACAAGAACTAGATAAGGCATGTGTATTTGGGGGAGGAAGAAAAGCAGACAGCTAATGCAGTCATATTATGTAACACTGCAATATTTTGTATCTAGAAAGAAAGGGATGATAATGACTGTGTAAAACCATACTGGGTATTGCTTCAGAGTGCCTGAAGATGAGATGGAGGTTGGTCATGCAGTTGTGAAGCCAGCATTTCTCCCTTGCCTTCCTTATTGTGCTGGTGCTGCTTTGCTCTATGAATTCAGCCTAAGATGATCTCCTGGTCTCTGGAAAGAAACAGACATAAATCTCCCTCTCTGTCCTGCACACTCATTTTATCCACCTCTGTGTGAGTTCATCCAGCTTCTCCAGTCCCAGCCTGGGTGTGAAAGAACTCCCTCTAATTGGTGATTAGCTTGCATCTATCAATCTTATTGTTAGGAGGATTGACAGTTGAGACAGATGTCCGAGCTTAGTCAATTAAAGCTCCAGTTGCATCCATTGCCAACCTTATGTCAGGTCAGTCCCTTCAAATGCAATTTGCAAGGCTTCAAGCAGAAGCTTTTTACATACATTTCAAACCTGTTCTCTAAAAATATTTTCTACAATTTTCCCTTAATTTTTCTGAGTGCAGTTGGAATCTAATTTTAACTGTCTTCATTTTGTTCTGTGCTGGTCTGAAGCATAGACTCATTATATTTTTACAGCATGAACCCATTTAAGTGTGCCAGGTTAATGCTTCATTATTCAGTAGTCGATATCCATAGATGGCATTTCCAAAGGTATTATTAGCTACTGCAGGTAAACAATTCCTTTTATTTATTTTTAAATTCAATTCCTTTATGTGAATCCCACAAAAGAGATTAGTTTCTCATTGAAATAAATGAATCTCTAGCCAGATAAAATCTACTTGCAGTGTGACTATTAAGGTGGTGAGTAAATGCCTTTTGTACATAAGAAGGATTTCATTAACAAGTCAGAAAGGGCATTTTGACTTTTTTCCAACTTGGTGCAAGTCTTTTTCATTCTCACTGATCAACACAAAGAGAAGCAAGAGAATTTGCTTAATAATGTTTCAGAAAGCCACCAAAAAATATGTGTGTGTGTATTTTTTTTCAATTGCATCGGAAGGGGGATGGAAGAGGAAGCTAGTTGGGTTTTGTCTCCTGAAAAAATCTTAAATTATTTCAAAAGCACCGTGATTCTTTTGCGAAGATTTTGTTACAAGTGCCCTCATGAGCAATCTATTGATGTCATTAGCCCTCTTTGTGAGCTGGAAGGAAGCTGTACCTCAAAAGAAGCTGAAAAGGATTAAAAATGCTAAAAGAAAAATAAGTACAGATTAGAACATCAGTGATTCTTCTTTCTTTGTAGAATGCTGGAGTGCTACAATTGATTAAAGTAAAAGGTGCAGCATAACATTTCATAAGTCTGAGAGAAGCTAACTGTTAGCTGAACTGAGAGCAGTCATTCCATCCAGAGGAGTTCAGATCACCATTTTAATGTTTCTTTCTTGTGTTCACTGTAGCACCATGACATTGTTGTATTTTCAGAAACAGTAAAACGCATATTTAGAGTCAGTCCTTTTTGCCCTCTTTTCCACTGTTCTTTCTTCATTCAAAGGGGTTGCATATAAGCAGAGAGTTTGTAAATTATTTTAATGATTTGAGTCCCTAAAGGAGGGAAAAGGAGTTGAGAGAGAGATTTAATTTCATCCTATACTGGTACCAGATAGTTCAGCTGTATCTGTAAACAAGTGACTGGCATGCCTATGTTGGATAATTGAAATGCTCAGTATAAAATCCTCTGCACAGTAAGTTTGCAGGTATTTCACTCGTCTTTTTCACATTTCCTTGAAAATCCAGTTTCATTTTGTGTTGATGTTCTAGTTTGGGTTTATGAGTATGTCTGCTTTTTCTTTTATGTGATACAAGTATTCTATTTTTGGAGACTCATTTTTCCTTAGACTGAACTGGTGCTCTAATTGGTTCCATAGCTCATATCTAGCAACATCTTTCAAAACTACCAGAGAAGTTATGGCTGTATCCTAAAATGCTGCACGCTGGACTTTAATCAAACTGAATTTTAAATATGTTAAAATACAATATGTATAATGCCTTAGCCTATTTAACTTTTTAAGTTGTAGCAGTAATAATGTCTGGATGAGTTTAAAAAATGAAAAAAAACCACCTTTCTTGTGGATATGAATGAGCTTTTTCTCATGAGAAGGTTTTTTTTGTTCTTCACTTTCCAAATAACCTTGAAAATTTATAGGCTGAACAAGCAGGGCATACTTACTGACAGTGTTCAGGGTCAGAAATTGAAAACTCGTTGTTTTATAGCATCCCAAGAGTTTATGTAGAAGTTTTATGTCTTCCTTTATTCCAGAGCACACAAAGCCTTCTGAATTTTCTGTAAAAGAATAACAGTATCAGAATTTTTACATTTTTTACTCTTGCGTATAACCAAAGCCTCAAAAGCAAAAGAGATGTTTTTGTATTAGCTTTATGAAACACCATGATTTGGTTTACCTGGTTATTTTGTGGATGTGTGTGTGTTTCTTCTTTACCTGGTCTCCAAGGGTTAACCTTTTACCCACCATTTGCATGGGCATTGTTCATGGCAGGTAATACCTAGCCAGGGCCAGTGAAGAGATTACAAAAGCTCTTTGGCATTTGGATAGGTCCACCTGGGCACTATAGTGGATATAGGGAAGAAGCTGGCCAAGCAAGACAACAGCTTTGCCAAGTGGGCCAGTGACCAGCTGAGGGTTCCTCTAGCATTTTGACAAAAGGCATTCTGCCAAAATTGACTGCCAGGTTATGTGGCAGAAACTGGACACTGATAATTTGGGGAGGACAGAATGCTGAACACAAATATAGGTGCAAAGAGAGCCTCCTATCTTAGAAGAGAAGCCAGGATCTGCACCAAAACGAGGAGAGTGAGCACACTTAGTGATTTTGACCCCATATGGTACTGCAGTCAAGGGTAACAACTGACACCAAGGAAGCACCTGTAGGTGTGATATGGTTTGGCCACATCTGAGTAGTAGGGCTACATTAAGTACAATTGAAATAAGAAATTCTGAAAATTACTCTCTTTAGCTTCAGTAGAGGCTTAGAAAATTTAGCTCCAAACCCAGAACTCTGATTTATGGTGCTTAGGTTGCTGGGTATTTGTAAGTAAATACACAGAGTCCAGAAAAGCTATTGCCATTTTTTTTTCCTTTGATACTATGAGAGACTGAAAACTCATTTCTTTTGTGGCATCCTTTCCCAAGAGAATTTCTTCCTAGAAACTTTTCCAGAACTCTTGAAGGCAGAGACTGCATCTGATCTCTTTTCACACTGAGGAAGCTTAGCAATAACTGGATCCTGTCTGGGATATAGGCATAGCGGCACGGCCAGATTTGATCACAAAAAGCTTTACTAGAACTAATGTCAGGCAGAGGCAGAATTAAGCTGCTTGTTTCAGCTCTGGAACAGAATGTTCCGAAATGCAAAATTTAAGATTTGTCAATTCCCAGCCTGAGTTGAGTCACTTATTTTATCCAGTTACACTCTGGGCATTCTGACTTCAAAAGGTTTATTGGCATGGCACAGTAACATGCTAATGTGGCTAGACTGCGTCCAGAACAGAACAGATCTTTTCCAGCAGTACTGTATGGACTTGCTATTCTGGGACCTCTCTCTTGATCTTCCTTCTGTGCTCTAATTACGTAGCCACTAATTCGTCTGCATCCTTCATTCTGAGAAGGGCTATGTCATGCTACTAATTTAATAATATACATTGCCTCTTTAGAATGTTTAAGGTGCTTTGGTCAGTGCCTGAAAACTTAAGTCACTGAAATTAGTCACTGTAACTAGAAACTTGATAATTTTGAATGGTTTGGGGTTTGTTCAGGTTGGGGCTGGGAAGGAGAATGTGAGGTGCCAATCAGGTTGCATTTTAGCAAACTAGAACCACAGGTGGTCAGTCTGTTGGTACACAGTTGACAACATAAGGATGTAGGAATTTAGCTTTAGGCCCTGTGTTTTTTATTTCTCTGCCTCACTTTTGTTGTCAATTATAAATGAGAACACAATGACATAATTCACTGGAGTATTAAAGCCAAATTCAGTGATGCTTTTCTGTGACAGTGATAAGTGGCAAGGACTGTGAAGTGTCTAAATAAATATATATAACTTTTGAGCACTGTCTGCTCCTGTAGAACAAGAGGGCGCTTCCATTTTATGAACTTGTGTTATAGTTCACACTACATACAACTAAAGTTCAGGAGGGTTCCAGTCACCACTGACTGAGTGGTTAATGGCCACATGGTAAAGATAACATTAATTTCTCTCAAATAAATCATCAGCTTAAACTTTAAGTATTCTTTTTGTTCAAGTGGGGGAAAGTACATGTATTTGAACTAAGGTCTATTTTCTTTTGTGAGCAAATTTAGGTTTTTTTCCCTTTTACTTAAGGCTGTTTTAGAGTTCCTGTAATATCTTGCCACCAATGAAATCTTTCATTGAAAAAACACACGAATGGAAGACTGGAATTCTAAAGGATGGTGCCATAGTAATTTTGTTTCCTATTATTTGTATGGTTTTGCGCTGCACATATGATAGCATTTGCAACTAAAGAAATGAAGCAAGAGGAAAGGACACATTTTACCTGTGGTGAAAATCTAAAAAAATTGAACTGTAAGCTTCTGGCTTACTGTGACTTAGCTGGGCAAGAGCCAAAGAAAGAGCTTGTTTTACATTTATTCCTTCCTACTGTTCATAATGCCAGCTTCAAAGATCCTGTGAATAGAACTGTGTAAATGGTAAAATGTTAATAGTAGGGTAGTAAAACAGGCTCATGTATCTGAAAATTGCTCACACCTTTTATAGTGGAGATTTCCTGATGTATAGGATAACGCAGGTTTGAAACAAAGATTTTTATGATTGCACTGTATTTAAAAGGACAGTATTTTAAGGGAGAAATGTAATCTTCCCTATTAAACCCAGTACCTCTTACTGCATGGAAGTTCTCATTTACTTTTGGTTCATGATTTACACAGACAGGTATAAAACAAAAAAAAAAATAATTGGAGAGTTTCCTCTGAAGGTGATTGTGGATAGGTCCTTGAATCTCATTATGGTAATTTTCTAGGTAATAGACAATTTTCAGGAAGCTTGTGTTGGGAATAATATTTGGTAGAAACGGCAATTACTGAAAGTCTGTGGTCACTCCTGCTTCAGGAGTCACTCCTGCCTGAAGAAGGCACTGTCTATGCTGCCTTTATTGGATATCAGAGAAGGTTTGATTCATTCAGAGATTTTGGCTCCTTTTCAAATCACTGCACACCCACTTGTTCACTGCATTCATGCTCCATGGAAAGTGGTTGCTGCCTCAGGCACTCTAGCCCTGCATAACCACTTGCCTTGAGTTAGAGGGAGGATTTATGAGGAAAGATTGTGAATGGAATGCAAAGTTGCTTTTCAGCTGAATTAGTTCCCTGGCATTCATTGTGCTGCCACACAAGTGTTCATTTTGATAGGGGTAAGTGGTGTTATGAGGGCAAGAAGAAACAGAAACAGCAACTCCTTTTGAAGAGTTAATTGGGGAAATGGTGTTTCAGCGATCACACTAAAATGCTTGTTAGTATAGTAATTAGTCTATTGTTAGCATTTTATTTTTTTCTGTCTTCTTAAAAAGGCGCTGAAAATTTTCTGTGGTCTGACAATCTGGTACTGCTGGTTATCCATGAATCCTCATTGTCTGCTGTCCAAACCACCTCCACCTCTTTCTAGGTGTTTGGCTACTGCCTAATTACTCAACAGTTCTAGTTATCCTCCTTCAGTGCATCTATAAATCCAGCTTCTTACCATAAGCTCCTGCTTTACCTTAATGTGTCCACACCCTCACAAGAAACAAAAATTACCTTTGCTTCTGCTTCTTTTTCTCATTTGCCTGCAGAATTTCAGCCCTTCTTGAAACCTGTTCTTCATTATGCAAGTTCACAGTGTTCATTGCCTCAGCCTCTTACCTCAGCTAACAAGCTGGCATCCATTTACTCCTTAGACACCTGCAGCTTCCATTTGCCACATCCAGCACAGCTTGAAGCAGTTTGTTTTGCTATAAATTGGAGTTTATGGTAACATACAATGTATTTGCAAATGTCACAATATTTAAATAACAAACTTCCATATTCATAAATAACTACGAAAAGCATAAGCAGTGGTAACAATATGACTGTTTCTGCAGTCTTAATGACTTACATAGGTCTTTGTCAGTAATTGAAATCTTTTTAGGAAACCAGAAACTTCTCCTAACTTATATCTTGGGTCTTAGAGCAGGCCATATGTTTTCAGACAGGCTTCCAGACCACCCACCATCATCCATCTTCATCTTCTATTTATTTGTATTGTGACAACTTCAAATTACATTTTTCCTATTTTATTCTCAGAACTTGCTGTGCTTTTGCAACAATCTCTTTGGATAGAGTATTTGCAAAGAAACAGATGGCGATCTTATTTTCTGTGCTGTGAAAGGACAGCAGTTCTCAGTTTAGTGAGCAAAGGGAGACCCTTGTGCATTTAGAAGTGCATTTAGAAGGATAAATCAAGCACCAGAACACAGATAGTCCCTTTTCCATTAATCACTACAGCAGCAACTATATGTTATTTCTACAGAATGGCAGAATTGCGTCTTGCCAGTTGATACAAAGTGAGTGTCAGTAAAACCACCCTGTTCCCACTGGCCACTAATCCATTTTCAGAAAAAAAATAAGTCTGTAATGAGAATATTTGTACTCAAGAACCAACATGAAAGCTCTTCCATTTAAACTTAAAGAAAGTAGGTTTAGATCCACTATCAGGAAAAAATTCCTTGTGAGGGTGGTGATTCACTGGAACAGGTTGCCCAGAGAAGCTGTGGATGCCCCATCCCTGGCAGCATTCATGGCCAGGCTGGATGGGGCTCTGAGCAACCTGGTCTAGTGAGAGGTGTCCTTGCCCATGGCAGGGGGGTTGGAAATGGGTGATCTTTAAGGTCCCTTCCAATCCAGGCAATTATATGGTGATTTATGATTCTTCCATTTTCTATGTTGGTAGCACAAATCATGAAATAAATGTTTACCATTGGATAAAATATCTTGTGGTGTACAGTATCTTTACAGATGAGTGAGTTATTTCTGGTATTTTCTTTATCTTAAATTGCAACTAGGAGAATAAAGATCCTTCTGATCTTGAAATCTAGCTCAGTAAGAATGCTATTTCTGTAAGTCTGTTCTATAAGAAGAAAGTCTAGAGAATTGAGATACTTGATCTTTTTTTCCAATCAAATCACTTAGATGTTTATTCATACTAAATAAACTATGTTGCAGGGTTTCTTTCTGTTCTTGTTAACTGTCATTAAACATCTTAAAGTGATATACTTTGCAATAACTAGGGCATGGTCTTGTTTTTAGTCTTGTTTTCTTCTGAAGAGTGCACCTCTTAATGATAGCTCTCAAAGATGAAAAGGCCTAATGCTCTTCATGCTTTCACACATAAATAATGATTTATGAAAGCCTAACATGTCTATTTCATTTATTTTCTCGGATTACATGTTTTAGAAGTCACACCAAGGGCATCTTATTAAATAAAATGCAGTTCCCAAGTGTCTGAAAAAGAGAAATTAAGAAAATGTCTTTGCTTTTAAAGAAGTATTTAAAACCAGTTTAAAGTTAAGCATGAGCTTCTGTGATGGTGAATGTGAAGTTCAATAACTACAGATGATTAAAATACTAATTGCTTTGCATAGTTACATGTGATGAGAGACACTGTAATAAATATCTCAGCACATTCAATAACAACAGCACTTGTTAGTCTTGAAATAGCTGCTCCTTCTTTCTTCAAGGTGAGATTTAAGAGCTGTGTAAATATGAGACAGTGTAACAAAGAACTTTGCTTACTAACCTAGATGTGTTTGTGTCAGTGTAAAGTCAGTAAGATTTTGTATTTAGGTTCAATAAAGATCTTGAAGGGGACATTTTGCAAAATAATGGCTTAACTTTTTTGAGATAATATTCTCAATGGCTTATTTCCTTCTTGTTTGCAGATCTTTTATTTTTATATATGTGGGTTTTTTTTGTTGTAATTCAAGACTACTGGAAGGAAACAAATGCATTTTAGAATAAACATCTGATTTTTGAGCTTATGTGCCCAAACCATATTATTGTGTTTGGCTCTTCTGCTGAACGTGGCTGACAAAATTATATGGTGGTTTTTTGTTTTTTCGTGATCAGAACTATTTATACAGACCCAAGCCTTTTGTGCATTTCTGGTTGTATAGTAAAATTACTCTACAGTGCTCTGCTAGCCCTCTACCTGAGAATGGGCAGAATAATTCCTCGGAATTTTTGTAAAAATTAATATATTTATATTGTTATGGACTCTCTAGATTGCTGTAAACTGTTTTCAGTATTGGCTGGAAAATTGCTTCTAAACATTTAGTTCAAGTGTCCATTGACAACATAAGGGAATAAGAAAGGAAGATATAAAACCTTGAAAGTTTATTTAATGTTTGCCTGTATTGCATTAATTGCTCATCCAAATTTGTTGACAAGTTGTCTTTTACATCTGACAGCTGAAATAAAACTTATCTCAAAAATGTACCACTAAGAGAGCTGCAATCAAAATTAGCACATGAAGATGAAGTCACCACTGTTCTACTGTCTGTATTCTACTGTCTGTTATTTTAATTAATTTTATGAAAACATATGTCGAATAACACTTAATGCAGAGTCCAGCAATAACAAAGTGGCAACATAATCACCCTGTTATAGTATATGGTGTAACCGGTGGCCCCAGGAGAAATGTAACCATTTAATTTGCTTAATGTACTTTTCTGACAAAAAGATCCACCGGAGTTCTGCTTAAGAAACTTAGGGATGGTAAAAGGTGATAAAAGATTATGGAAAATGAACTCAGTGCTTCTGGAATTTTAAAGCTTTTGTCATCTAGAAATATGATTATATTTACAGTTACATTTTATGTTTTCACCATCTTTTACCTTTTCTGGGACAAGATTGAAGTGATCGGACTCCTCAGTTAAGACTGATACAACCAACTTGATTTGCCAGTCAGTAGAACTTCTCAAAATGTTACCTCTAAATGTGTGTTTCTGCAACTTAGAAAAGAGATATTTTATGAACGTTACCAATAGAAGGCAGACAATTTTCTTCATAAAGTAGAAGTTTGAGTACATATTTGCTTATTTTATACTACTTTTATATATATAGATGGGTGCATATATCCACAACATTGCTTGTTAAATGCATTAAGTGTAGAAATAAGGAGAAAATAGACTATTTCAAGGTGTCCATGTTTTTTTATAAAATATATTGATGCATTAATAGTTCATAAAATAATATTTCTCAGAGGAAAATATTTAAAAATATTTTGCAGTCTTTACCCACTAAGTTATAGTTTTGAATATAATAATAAATTATCTTGTACTTATTTAGTTGAATATGAAAATATAATTTATAATCTTCTGCCAATTAGCTTTTCTCCTTAGTTGTATTTCTGAGGCATTCATTGCTGTTGTAAAATTCTATTAAGATAAGACAATACAGACTCTTAGACTTCTTTGCTTAATTTTTCTTGAGACTATCACACAGTGTTTGTCCCAGTAAGCCAGGAGGGAGAGAATGTAATTTGTACTTTGCAGTGCTTTTGATTTGAACTGATTGGTATATTCTTTGCAAAAAGCTGAGTAAGTTTTATTGCAGTACAAACATGACCTTCAGGAAAAGGTTAAAGATAACTTTACCAAACTATTTTCCCAGCCACTCAAAAAGAAATGCCTGGGCTCAGCTCCTCTCGTAAGTAGTCTCATTGATTGTCTGCTACTGACATACTCATTCTCATCAGACAATTGGTAGTTGCTGATATAAAATCTGGAACAAGCATACACAATCAACTAATGAATCTGAAATGCCAGAATTAAGATGTTGCTAGTTAGCTTTTATAGCTAATGAGGAGATTTTTGTGGTCACGCTGGTAGTTGCAAGTGGTTTAATGGGATCCTTTGTGGGGTTTATAGTTACAAGATCATGTGGTTAATTTATTTCTAGCATTTTAATATGATCTTTGTTCTTTTCACCTTTCACATGAGGAGACTCATTACTTTTCTCCAAGGATCTAGCATGATAGACAAAATGTCAGAAATAATTGAAACTAATGATCTCCACAGACAGAGAAATGTTGATTAGGAATTCAGTCTATCTGGCATCAAGAATTCCCCCTGGAAATCTGAAATGAAATTCCTCACAGTTGAATTTGGGACCTTCTCATCACCCTCATGGTGTCATTGTTTTGATAGCGTTGGGCTTCTTTGGCACCCTGATTTGTTGGTTGGTAAGAAAGAGGTCAAACATTTTATGGCCTCACATTGTTTAGGCTGTTTTTATAACTCCCTGGATAGAATGATTGTTTCGTGATAGGAGTGCCTCCATTTTAAAATCTGACATCCTGAAATTTGTTGTCATGGTCCCCAGGTCTCACTGGCAATAAGAACTATACTTCTATGTTCTGTAACTTGGATATGGCATTCATATCAAAAATTAGTGTTATTTTAAAATATAAATTGGGATTATTTGCAATTCTGACTTGTTGTATGTACTCCAGAAGCTTTACCTTCATTAGAGTCTTAGCAACCATAGGTAATAAGGTTTTTCCTAATGGTAAATAGTTACATCATAGCACTCCACATACACGAAATCTAGACTCTAGGTTTTCTATTCAGAATATGAAGGAATCATAATAAGATACTGTCTTAAAGTGCAGTGTGAACACTTGGCTCTTCTTTTAGTCTTTTGAGCTATTTCCCTGAAATTGCTGATTAAGTTTCTTAGCACTGCTTATTGCTCAGGCAAGTTGTGACTGGTAAGGGCAACTAGATTAATAAAAACAACCAAAAAAACCCCTATTAATTGAAAATGAGAGGCTCACCCATTTTTAGGTGGATATGCTGGGCAAAGGCCATTTGCACACAGACAGGGGCTGCTTTCGTTTGCACCTTTGAACTTTTTTCTTTGTCAGGGAGGGAAGTATGGCACTGCATTTGGTCATGGAATAGGGAAGAGCTAGGATTTACAGCCAAGGTGTTTAGAACTTCTTCTTGTCTGGCATATCTGTTTGCTTCAAGCCTGGAACCACAGTGTGGGCAAGGAGCGATCTTTGGTGGGAGGGCAGGGGTAGTGGAAGGGGAAATCTTGCTGTGAAAGTTGGACAGTTAGACCATTCACACTTTTTGAGTATTCTGTACAGTGTGTACATCAGGCAAAAGCAGCTCTCTTTTTCACACTAAGTGGTGGGCAGGGGAAAGAAGTGGTGAAGATAATTCTGAAGAGCACCTAATCACACTGGCTGATGGTGCAAATCACAGAATCAGATGTCACAAAATATGCTGAGTTGGAAGGGACCTACAAAAATCATTGAGTCCAGCTCCTGGCCCTGCACAGCACCATCCCCAACAATCACACCATGTGCCCGAGAGCATTGTCCAAATGCTTCTTGAGCTCTGTCAGGCTTGGTGCTGTGACCACTGCCCTGGGGAGCCTGTTCAGTGCCCAGCCACCCTCTGGGTAAAGAGCCTTTTCCTGATATCCAACCTAAGCCTCCCCTGACCCCCAACTTCTGCCCATCCACTTGGGTCCTGTCCCTGGTCACCACAGAGAAGAGATCAGTGCCTGCCCCTCCTCTTCCCCTCATAAGGAGGTTGTAGACTGCAGTGAAGTCTCAACTTGGTGTTCCTCGTGTAGAGAAATTCTAACCAGGACATCTGTTAGTTCTCACCTTTTAGCACTGCTTCAAAGGGAAGGAAACTAAAGAAAAAAAATATAGGGCCAAAAATATCAAGTTCTGCTGGTACTCTGAGGTGAATTGTGTTCCTCAAATTGTAAGTGCTAGATGGTGTAGTTAGATTGATATGGATTTAATATTAGCAATATGATACACATTCTTCAATGCATAATTGTTTCAGGATCTTCACTGAAAATCTTGTTTCTGTAAATTTTTAGCCAATGTGAAAAGACTAGGAAAAAGAACGGAACATGATACTACTTAAATATTGGTTTTGAAAATAATGTTTACTTTAGCTTCTGAATTTCCTTTCTCAGGGACCAAACTTTAGAAACTCTAAAGCCACGTGAAATGGTTACAAATGTTCTTAATTCCAAATGCATGAGAATCTCTGATTGCAGAAGTCTATTTCTGTCTTTTTTGGATTCATTTCCTCTGTTTCATATGAGACACATACAAACAAAGCTTGGAAGGTGGGGTATTTTGCAACCTGAAATATTACTGACTTGGTTCCTTGCATGCTTAGGCTTCTTATTTGTAATATATGTCACTTTTATTGAAGACTTATTAATAGAAGTGAAGTAAGCGTTAAGAATGGTCCTTGCTTCACCAAGAGCTATTGGGGCTCCTTCCTTTTTCCAGTATTAGAAGTAGTGCTCATTTATCTTCTGATGCTGAATCCCCATCTTTCACACTTGATGAAGCCTTGCTTCAGGATAAATCTTGTGTCATTCCACTTCGTCTTTCATAAACGAAATGCTGTTAATAAACCAAGTGCACACATTGCATGGCATTGCTAGCAATCTACCCTATGTATCTACCTGTGGATTTAACTGATGTTACTTTTAATTTTGCTTATCAGATCTAACTTCTCTCCCTACCTTTATGACAGCTATGACTGCAGTGGAAATTGATTCTAGCTTTTAAGATCACTTTGTCATAAGGTTTGTGTTGCTATATTGAAAAGCCACAGATAAAAGGGGCTGATGGACGAGGTGCAAGGTCTAAAACTATGCCCTGTTTGTGTTTGTGTGTGAGGCAATAGATCTGCAAGACTGAGTTTATTTTCTCCTTGCTGTTGTTAATGCTGTTCTGGAAGATGAAAATAGAATCTGCTTCTTTCCCAGTATTTTTTTTCTTCATTGCATTTCCATTTGTGAGGTTGTTTACTGGTGCTAAAACTTTATGCCCTATTTTTTTGTGAACTAAAAGCAAAAGTTTTTTTTTTTTAAAGGGAATGTTATATCCACAGAGCACTACCATAGAAATGTAAGAGAAAATACAGGAAGAGTACATGAAATTTTGCACCCAGCATGCAGGTGAAGTGCCAAGCTTGCAAAAAAAAAAATGTTCAGCTTTGACTAGAGAATATGCAAAAACATTAAGCATTACCGACAGCCTAAATAGCACCTCCCACCTTCACCCATGCACAGCTCTGAGCCAGTGTTTGTTTATTCTTCTTCTATTTGGAAACCCAAGATTTAGCTTGCTTTGCCTTAACATTTGCCTTTTGCCACTGCAGTGCTGAAGAATGGATTGTGGGATGTGGTTGAGTTCAGACCTTGAAAAAAAACCAAAATTGCTCAATTAGACTCTCGAGAACAGGTTCATTTGTTGTAGTGAATTACATTGGTCACTGGCTACCGTTAGGAAAGGAAAAGGGAAGGAACAAGGGATCACACATTCTGAACAGGTCAGATTAAACCAGACAGAAAGGTTCATGGTGTCATAAACACTGCAGGAGAGTGAAAAAAGACTTTGATAGCTGATAACTTAATTATCTGCCACTATCAGTTTGGAAGGGCTTTTAAACATGTCCAAAGTGTCTACCAAAATTTCCAGCAGGAGTGACAGCAGATTTTTAAGTAAGGATAAAAATGCAGCAGTCTTCCTGGAATAAGAGTCTGACAGACTATGATGAATTACCTTATTATAGTTGTTCGCATGACAAATGTACTTGATCAGTGTTTCTACTTGGGAATAGTTGAGCTTATCCAGAGGCAAAAGTTGAAAGGAAATGGAAGCTAACTAGTAATCCTAAGTGTAATACATCAGAATTTCTAGCACCAGAAACTGAGAAACCTAATCAATTATTGTATATGTCAATAACAAAACAATCCTCGTGTCCCCCATAGTATTACTTCTTCCTTCATCTGTTTAGTATTATTGATAGAAATTTCACATACACATACTTTTATAATTGACTCAGAGGTCTACTTAAAGCAAACTGCTGGATAAATAGTAAGATTTAGCCTTTTTCTAGGCTGCAGGAGCAGTCGAAGCACTAACTCAGAGTATCTACCTTGTCCGCAGAGACTGACAGAGAAATTGAGATGAGGCACATCTGCCTGATGGCAAATTACAGCTGACTGTGCTGCCCTTGTTCCCCAGGGAATTTGCAGCCTTGAGAGTGAGTCCTAGTTATGAAGCCAGTTTGTAGGGCTGTAAGGGTGCAGGTGCCCTGGGGCTGCTGGGCTGAAGCAGCCCAGGGGGGCACTTGAAAGCCCCAAGGGGAAAGAAGGAGGAGGAGATCCAGGTGATCCAGATTCTCCTGCAGAACCCATGGAGAACCCCATGCTGGAGCAGGGGAAAAGTGTGAGGAAGAAGGAGCAGCAGAGAGGATTTGTTGTGGACTGACCACAGCTCCCATTCCCTAGCCTTGCTCCACTGGGGGAGACAGAGAATTTGGGATTGAAGAAGTGAAAGTGGTTTTTGTCTTTGTTTCTCACTGTCCAACTTTGTTTTAAATGGTGATAAATTAAATTAATTTTACCCAAGTCAAGTCTGTTTTGTTTACGGCAACAGAAAAATGAGCATTTTCATCTTATTCTCTCCTCCCTGTCCTGTTTGGGAAGGGGAGTGAGAGCACCTGGGTGGGCATCTGGCAACCAGCCAAGGTCACCCCACCCCAGCAGCTCTGTGATTTTTGTCTTGGTGCAGCATCTGAATCCAGGCCTGTATCTAGCACACACATAATTCCTCTTATTATTTTCCAAGTGTTTCCACTTACAATAAATATAAGGTGTAGTGTGTAATCTAGAATAATGTTCAGACTTTGTAGCTACCACTTGTTAATTTGTTTAAGTTTTGTAAAACAGTATAAATGAAACACAATAACTATCAGTGTTTTAATTTCTACATCATTTCAAGAGAAACTCATGGCATAGGACGTAATATATTGTTATTTACCCAAAGTATTGAAGCTATCCTGACCTGTATTTTGGGATCTGCCTATGTTACAATTTAAGTATGAAAGTAGTGGTGATTCTACTCCTGAATTACGAGTTAACAAATAAACTTTTGATCCCTGATTTCTCTAAAGGCATAAATTAGGTTGTTACCCCAAATTACAGATGAGAGCCTACATCTGACCCATGTGGCTTTGAGAAATAAGGCAACAAGCCTTGTCTGTCAGGACACAAAATCTGTGTAATAGAGGTGTGAAATTCAGATGGAGAAAAATCTCAATATTTTGGACAAATTAGATATTTTTATATGACCCTACTTTATTTCTTTTAAACTTGACATATGCATTTAAAACACTCCCAACTATTTTTCGTTGTTGTTTGCTTAGTCCTTAAGCAAAAAAATATGTGGTTCTGCTATCTCCTAACACTTCCTACAAGACTGTGGCATAGCAAATTGATTAATACCTTAATTATGTATTGCTCTAAGTAATAGCAGTTAGACTCAAGTAAAACTTAAGGTGTATTTTTTGTGATGCATATATCTATGCAGTTGGATTTTTTTCTTTACATTATTACTATTCCTTGGGTTTAGTCCTTAGCAATGGTTTTCCAGCCAACAGTGTGAACTGGGGACATTTTCCTATGTTTCCGGTTATATATAATTATTAGTTTGTTTCAAGGCATGATCAACCATGCATGGGAAAAAAAAAAAAAAA
>VZRZ01006132.1:307450-335337 GCA_013398175.1 Climacteris rufus
AAAAAAAAAAAAAAAGAGCTTGGGCTGCTGTGTATCTTGGCTTTAGAGGACAGATAACTACATCTGCATCCAGGCTTTTAAAACTTGTCAGAAAATCCTTTCATAAAGAAGAATTCTGTTAATCCTTTCATGTAAATTGTGGAAAATAAGAGTTTGTTCTTACATGTGCTTTGTAATCCTGGATACAGGTGAAATTTAATGCCCTTGACTGCATTAAAATACAGTTAAAGGGAGATGTAGTCAGCTATTTTGAGAGTAACATTGCTGATGTAACACAATTTTTCCCATTGTTTTCTTTTAATTGTTCTAGTGTTTCTAGGATTGAAAGGAGTGGGACTGTATTTGGGTCAAAAGACATTTCGTTATCCTCATAAGTGTCTGTCTAGACATTGTACAAATAAAATGCCTCTGAGAAAATTAGGACTTGGATGGGCTTTCTGTAGTTCAGACTCTGTAATTTTTGTGTTCAAAGGGCAGTGTATGTGGACACATCAACTAGGATGTGCTAGAGAAGGGCAACACAGCTAACACACTTCACCAATATTTTTCAGAAAGTGACAAGCTCTTGTTAGCTCAAGTTAGCTTGATTACTGGAAGAATCTCTCCACAACAAAAAGGAACACTGTGGGAACATAAGTAGAAAGTGTTTACTAAAGCACATGAACAAAGATGATGCAGATCACTTTAGGAAGATACAACCAGGTACATGGAGTAGATTCACCCTGCCTGGTAGTACAGCTGCAGAAGTAGGGCTGTGTATTCCTTCTGCCTTATAAAAAATTTACAGTGCACCCTATAGAGACGTAGTGCTCTATCCTTGGGAGGGGGAAAAGCACAAAGCAAAGTATATTTGTCTCTACAGTACTCAAGGCTGATCAGCACCCTTCTATATAAACATAACCGTAAGGGTTTATTGATCACCTTCTTTAAACTTACCCAAGTGTCGCAGTAACGACACGAAAGAAGGAGACAGACACCTGTTGAGATCAAGGAACAAGTGCCTCGGGTCTTGCCTGTCTTTATTATATATGTGCCTCATAAATCACTGTGGATTGGAGGAGACAAAGAGCCTCCCCTCAACCACACTGGTCAAAGGAAATGTCCATCAGACTTCTGTGCCCAGGAGAAAGGAATGTAAATAAAAAGATACCATTACAATAACATGACTATGTTTACAAAGAATGTCTGAGAACCAGTTACAAAAGAATGATAACATCCAGAACTGCAAAAGTCAGGGCAACACCCAAGATGTTTTGTCTTGCTGCTTTTGCTCTTACAGTAAGTGACAAGTGGATTCTTGCATTCTGTGGCTAGAAAAGCACAGTTGCACTAGGTATCATCTCTACTGAGAACATATCCATAATAATTAAAAAATCTCTCTGAAAATAAAAGTAGTTTCTATAGTTTCTATTCCAATCTTTGATTGATGTTCTTATTCAGTCCATCTAAAGCAATATTTAAGGTGGAAAATCGGATTGAAACGTTGAGAAGGCAGGTGGGGGTTACTTGAAGGAATTGAGGACAAAGCTGCTGGACCTGGCAAAACCAGCAATTTATCCTGTTTAGGACTGATTTCATGTCTTAATTAGGCTCACATGTTATTTGGGTTGAATTCTATCAGAGTATAACGAAACAAAAGTTTCCTGCAAGGTCTCCTATGCCTTTTTCCCATGAAGACTTTTATAATTTATACATTTGCTTCTTATTTTAGTTCTTGAATATTCTTCTGACTCTTTATGAGTTTTATTTCATGGCTTTATAAAATAACAACATTTAAAATTGCCAGTAAAATGCAAATGCATACAGTTAAAAGTAAACCAGAAAAAAATTAAATGAGATTTTATTTTTTTACTAGGTCTTGTTATGAGGAATTATTTATTTTGTCTTCATTTCAGACATTTATCTTATTGTTTTGTGTAGCATAAATTCAGTCATATGGTACTTCTGTCGAAATTTTGACAAAGCAGTTAAACAGAAGAGTGGGTAAAACTGCAAATTAATTTAATGGATAGACTTGGATCTAATGCTTCTTTAGCTGTCATTTGCTTGTTTTGTTCTGCTTAATTTAGCTGCTTTTCAGCTCATAAACTTCAAAGTCAACTCAAAGTCGAGCTCAAGGAGAATTCATATGATGCAAACAGGCTTGATTAGCTGGAGAGCTGTGAGCATGTCTGGGATCTCTGCAGCCTGCATGACTGTGGTGAAGATGTAAATATTTAATTTTATATTCTAGGTTTAAAACCCAAAGCATTAACCTATAGTAACAAATTGAGAAGGAGGTTTCTAAGAATTTATAAAATTACTCGTTTTAAGATTTTAGATGTCACCTGTATTAAGGGAAAGTAATTTAGTAGTTTGACTCAGTAGTGACTACAGCTTGAAATAATGGATTTTTTTGCATTACTGTGAATTATTTTATAATCAGTTTTCCCAACTTGGTTTTAAGCACAATGTATCTGTTTATTCAAAGCTACTATTATACCCTGACATGTCCTAAGGACTGCTGTTGATTGCTAGCTGGTCAGACATTTGTTGGACTCAGCTTATTCCTGGATGATCGATCATAAAACCTATAACTTTAAATTTACACCTCAGCTCTGATCTCATTGAATCATCTGGAAATGAACTCTAATCCTTTATAAAAATCTCCAGTGATGCTTTTTCCTTATGCCACTCCCTGTTTCTTCAGTCTGCATGACAGAATTCTTCCTTGGACTAGTTTTCTTTGTTCCCTTTTGTGTCAAAATAGAGCACATCAGGGGCCATTTTTCTATCCCACACTAAAGCACTTACTTCACTAATTATTTCATTGAAATTGTTTGTTACTCATGAACATCTGCTGCTTGGTTTCACAGCTGAAAATACAGGTTATAATACTTCTCTTTTTTTTTTTTTTTCTTTCTGTAACAACTGTCCCAGCTTCTAAAACCTGCAGGAGTTTTGATCAGAAAAGTAGAAAGGAAAGAGTAAAAGGATGCAACAGAAAGAGTCTACCTCTGGAGCTCCTCTTTATTGCCTTAGACAAATGACATGACTATTGAATAGGGAGGTTTTGTAGAACTGTGACAACATTTGCAGTAGCAGGAGTTTCATGTTACAAAAGTCTTCCCTTCTCAGAAAATGCTTGGCTTGCCTTGATAGAAGGCCAACTTTTTTTGATTTTGAAGTATTTTCAGATTATGGCACTTTTGCATCCTTCTTCAAAGTTGGCAACCTCTAAATAAAACACATTGACATTTGAAGATCTACTTTGTTTTTTAACAAAACCTAATAGTTGGTATTCTTATCAGAATATTCTATATTTCTTCTAGTGTAATAAAACCCTTATTGGAAGTTGTGAGGATGAAGCCAAGCAGCTTTTCTGTAGAATAAAATCAGATAAATAACACTAGAAATCATTTACCATTGGGAATGTTACCTTTCTTTTTTTCTCCCCTCCTCCATACGCCAAGACCATCACTCATCCCAACTGAGTCACTACAAAAAATAGCTAAGTTAGTTGCTAAAAGATAATGAACTCAACAGAGGGAACAGGAAAAGAATTGGTTTTAAAGAAAGCTCTGTTCCACAGGTTTCAATAACAGGAGAGAAAAAAAGGTAGTTTTCCTGTCCCCCAGCTGTTCACTGAGAAATTCACTTAGATCACCTAATGGATAAACAGAATTAGGTTAAAGGAAAGGTTGGGATCTTCTGCCAGCAAAGCTTTCTCCACTGAGAGTTATCACACTCTCTGTTGTGCCATTTCAAGCATTGCTATTACCAGAAACTAGCCCAGATCTGTCTAAATGATCTAGTTTAAAAAGTAGACAGAAAACTGCTTTCAAGTTTAAATGGTTTGAAGAGTAGAGTGGGGAATGTCACCAAGCAGTTTTGGGTCAGTGCATGGCTACATAAACAGAGCATGAAGAAACTGCAGCATCTGTGGGGAGAAAGAAAGAAGCAAATCTACAGTTGTTGGTGCTGGAAAAAATTGTGCTCAACCTGTGCTTGTTGCATATGTTGGTGATAGTGATCCAGGACCAGTGAGAAATATTGTACTGGTGGATTTTAAATTATCTGAACACATTTGTGTGTTGAAGACATACGAAGTTGTCTGGTTTTGTATTCATTTTTGCTTTGTTGCTCATCAGAAGTTACAGTAAATTCAAAGGTAAATTGTAAAATCATAAATATGGTAGCACTTTATAAATTGTTTATGTTTTCACATGTTTTCACCCTAAAAATTAGTTTATAGCATAGTGAGCCCTGATGGTTTATGGCTGTAGCTCTAAACTAAGGGATTTTTTTTTTTTTCATTTNGTGTTGAAGACATACGAAGTTGTCTGGTTTTGTATTCATTTTTGCTTTGTTGCTCATCAGAAGTTACAGTAAATTCAAAGGTAAATTGTAAAATCATAAATATGGTAGCACTTTATAAATTGTTTATGTTTTCACATGTTTTCACCCTAAAAATTAGTTTATAGCATAGTGAGCCCTGATGGTTTATGGCTGTAGCTCTACTCATAAGGTGAACTGGGGTGAAGAGTAAACAATTTTATAGTCTTTTTTGAGGATCCAATAAACCACACAAGTGTTAAGAAACAGCTTGTAAAAACAAAGTTTCAGTTGTCCCAGAAATCCATGTATTCCTTAGTTCAAGGAGTTGAAAGAACTTCTAATTCCTTTGTTGTTGGCATCATTAAGGTAAAGTTACTTTGCTTAAAAGAATGTGTACCCTTTAAAGGTTAGATTGCTTGAAAATATACCTATTTGTTAGTTTATAAACACTTTATAAACAGAAGGTGCCATTACTACTTCAAACGTTCCCTGAGCTTCAAGATACTGCTGACAAAAACTCATGGGACCTTTGTCATTGTTGGCTGGCTGTTGAAAAAGAAACTGGCAGACAAAATAAGACCAAAGTGTTTGAATAGTATCATTAGACAAAGAAAAAAAAAAAGAAAAAAAAATCTGTGTAGAGTGAGATATATAAAAACCTTTGAGTTTATACTTTCAAAAACAAAAAGTATATACATGTACATTTATACAAGTGGTGCACACTGGACAAAGTTTGAAAGATAAGAATCTGAATCATGCCAAGATATATGCAAACATGGAACTTGGATTTTTGTTGCAAGGCAAGGCTTTTGACCTTCCTTGATTGAAAAAATATAGTTTAAAATCTTCTAAAGAGAGAAAATGATAAAGCTGTGATAGAAGTTGATACCAAATCTCTTGGACTTATTTAATGCTAAAGACTGTTTTACATCTAAATAGTCTAAACCTAATTTGTTGGTTGTACATGGTTCATTCTTTAATTTTCAAAATGTGTGGCTTGAACAATGCTATGAATCTAAAACATTTTCTCTTTTCTGTTCTAGGTAAGAGAATACCAGGTTTCTCACTATAATCAGACTACATCAATGTAACAGATTTCAGGTATCTGAAGCCTATTATGGGACAATAATTGTGTGTGTATGTATGTGAACATCACATTCTCTTGCTCATGAGAAGTGTGTGCATCAGTAAAATATTTGATTTCCAAAGGAAAAGTAGCCAACTTTAGCAAATTTTTAACAAACCTTGAAAATATAATAGAAAAAAAAAAAAATTGTTCTGTGCTACTCTCTCACTGGCTTATGTTCTGCATTTTTTCTGTGAAAACTATTCAATTCATGTTGTTACCATACTAGTTGTATTTTGTATGTCTATATATTTGCAAAGTAAGGCTAAGGCAACAATATGGTCACTTTGTGGAGTGATTTAAATAATTAAGGGGGGAAAAAAGGAAGAAAAAAATAGTTTGATGCAAATAGTAAAAAAGTGTGGAGTTGCATATGTAGTTCACAGTATCAAGATTAGTGTTGAAAGATTGTGAAATACCATTGTGCCATGAGGATACTTCATACTTATTTCTACTTGTAGGTAGCATTTATAGGCTGACATTTTGCTAAGAGGTGGGATTGGAACAGCTTGGCAGTGCTGTGTAGACTGATGTGCTCAAGCATCCAAAATATTTATATTAATATAAGTTATAATCTATTAAGTCTCAAAAAACAAAAAAAGGGTGTTATTCTTTCTTGGGTTCCTTTGGGTTTTCTGTGCTAAAACAGGTCTTCATCCAGCTTGCATTTTTATTGATTATAAATTGATATTGAATAAGGACAACTCTAAAAACAAACAAACAGACAAGCTTAGCTTCCTTTTACATCCTTGGTGCTAATCAAGATTTATGGATATCACTTCTGTAGGAGTCTTGTATTTTAAAAAGACAACTGAAACTCATTTATCAATGTGATTATTGACACAAAGTACAATGGATTACCTGTGGCTAAGTAGTTTCAGCCAAGATTCAGTACTAGAATGTCTGTCATCTACAGCTTTCTAAAAGTCTCCTTGAAAATGTAGTTAAAGTTGTTTCATATTTTTCCCCTCACAAATAACCTGTGCTTTTGTGGTCCTTGATGTGGTTGTTTTCCAGCAAGAGTAGTGCCTACCCTCTTGAAAACAAATGGAACATTTTAGAAGTCTTTATTTCTTTGATTGCATCCTGTCTTTAAAATGCAACTTTAAAATGAATGATGGTGCTGGAGTATCCTTAATAATGTTGTATTCACATTTGAGCACTGATTTTTATTTTTGCTGCCAGTATTGGCACTGTTGGATACTGGGATACCTAAAATCCTGCAGCTGCACAAAGACAAGTAAACAGAATAAATCCTTTACTGCTAGACAGAATGCTGTGAAGAATCTAAATGGCTTTTTAAAGGTAAGGTTTGCCAAGATGTCCAGAGATTTTAAGATTTTGCTAAATCACCCAGAACTCTGTGAGTAACATTGGGATAGGTGGGTCTTTCCTTGTCCAGCTGCATTTTGAATGCCTTGTCAGTGCCATCGGATCAGCATAAGATTGATAGTTATTTGATATAGTAACATCTGTTGTTCTACAATGTACTTCCAGCAGATGCTCTTGCTTTAAATGTTATATGCTGTTTGTTTTAATCTTGGAGCATGTTACCTGTAGCAGATGAATGGTAGCAAAGTTGAGGTGCAGGTTTGGAAACCATGAATTGTGTATCTCTGATCAGATTGATACCGGTAAATTGTGCAGACCATCATTAAGTTTGAAAAGGATGGCATTTGGAACAGTTTCGGATTTATTCCTCACACTGGTGTACAGAATTCTTCTGACTGTCGGGCAATTTGTGCTTTTGTATTTTTTTTCTTTTCCCTTCTCTCCCTTCCATGTCTCCCTGTCCCCAGCAGCCATCCTTTTTTGTTGTTCCTGGTGAATTAATGAAACTGCAGACAGTATCTTACCAGAATGAGAAGACTGTTCCCAAAATTGGTTACTATGTTTTTCCCTCTCATACTGTATGAAGAGTTGTAATGAAAAAATGTTAAGTTCTGAAATAATGTAACTTAATTGACTTTGCATGTATAACATGCTGGCAAATGGTCTAGACAAAGACCATTTTAAGATAATCAGTGTTTCCTACTTTATGTAAATGCATGGTAGTGCATATCTTATTTAAGATAAATAAAATGGTGATGATACCAAGCATTTCTGTAGTCAAAGGAAAGGCTTTGGTGAAAAATGCTCCTTTTCTAGCAGGAACACTTCCAACTAGAATATTGCACAATTCAATGCTCTTAAATATGTTTACACAGCAGGCATCCCATATTTCTTGGTGTTAACAAATCCACTTGTAAGTACCATTTCCTTTTTCCTAGGGGTGCCTTGCTATTACTTGTATGCAAATCCTGTTTTCTGTTGCAGAGTTCCAGCAATCAAGAGAATCTCACATGATGACAGCATCTGCTGAATGTTGTTAAAATTCTTCATACAAGAACAGACAAAAAATTTGGGTAGCTGTAGGTGTTTCGTTCCATGTTGCTGGCTATTTCGCCGCTGTGCAACCTGGAGTTACTTTCCTGTTTTCATTTTTTAAAGACTGAAAAATTGTTAGCAATAATAACCCTACATGATTTTGTTTCATGCAAGGAGAATGCAGGAAGTTATATAGGGCAGCTTGACTGTTCCTTTTCCCGTGTTTATCTTCACCCTGAAGTGTTAACTCAGTACATTTGCAATACCTGTTTTGAAAATTTTATCTTTCTTAGGGTTCTGTGGGGAAGTAGAAGTTCTTTGACTGTAGATGGCTCAGACCAGGCTTTATGTGGGGTTTTTCTTGACACACATTAACTCTGCTTCTCTGTCAAGTACCTATTTATTTTATGTTTTAAGGTTTAGGTTCTCAGGAAAAATAGTGATCTGCTGTCATGGTTTAACCCCAGCCAGCAAACTGGGGTTAAGCACCAAGCAGCCGCTCACTCCCAGTGGCTCCCTCCCAGCAGGATGGAGGGAGAGAATTAAAAGGCTAAAAGCAAGAAAACTCATGAGATAAAAACAGTTTAATAATTGAAAATTTATAATAATAATCATCATAATAATTTGTAAATAAAAGGAAAATAACAGAGAGAAATAAAAGCTGAGAAAGACAAGTGATGCAAACAAGAACAATTGCTTACCACCACCTGAGTGGTGTGTCCTCTCCCAACTCCCTGTGCACCCCACCCCAGCCCAGTTGTTGCTGGGGTGGGAAGCAGAAAAGGCCTTGGCTCTGTACAAGGCCTGCTCAGCATTAAGGAAAACATCCGTGAGTTACCAGCACTGTTTCCAGTACAAATCCAAAACTCAGCCCTGTGCCAGCTACTGTGAAGACAAGTAACTCTGTTCCAGCCAGAACCAGCACACCTATACTGAAAGAGATGTTATCAAAGTTCTTAGGAGATCTATTTCTTTGGGTCCATTAAGATTAATAGAGGTTTTTGAGCAGTTTGATGAAATAGCATATTAATGCAGTATAATGTTATATAAAGCTACATGATGCTTAACCAAAACTACTCAGGATAATTTGTGACAAAGGCTATTATAATCCATTAGCCATAATTTCCAACGCAATTTTCAGTCACTTTTTAAGTTGTGACAACAGTGTGTGCTGTAAATTACTATAGGAATTACAGAGATTCTTGGGTTTTCATATCATTTTCACATACAACTCTGCTATAAGCAGAGTTTATATGTGAGGTTACATTAGAACAACTTGGATTTTTGTCTCTGTACCTATTGTGAATGGAGGTATGGTCTCTTTGTGATAAAAATGGGTAGGGATAATGGATAATCCCTCCTTTTACGCTGCATCTCTAGTTTAGGAAAAAGTCATTAAACATAAGACTTGAATTCACCAGTAAAATAAAATACCTTCAGTCTATAAGATTTCTTGCCAGTGAAGGGTTTAAATGAAATTTAGGACTATAAGTAGATTTATGAGGCTAAAAGCACACTGAATTTCCCCTCCCTGTAAACTGCCTATGATGTGAAGGAGGAGGTAGTTATGCAAAAACACTAATACAAAATTAAGTTGTTAAAGCACACACATGTATTGAATATGCATGTGGAATCACATGAAAGATTATGTGGAAATTGTGGGGGTTCTTTTTGTACTTGATTTTTAAAAATTTAACATCTTTGTATGATGGTTTCTGTGCATATTTCTTAAATCAACCTCCAAAATTAAGATTTCCTTACAGCAGATGAACAATTAAAAAGAAAAGAACAAAATTCTAAATTGTCTATGATGTTTACAGTAAAGAAAAATAATTATATCCTTCAAAAGTTCATTTCACAGAATTACAGAATAGCTGGGGTAGGAAGGGACCAATGGAGATCATCCAGCCCAAAACCCCTGCCAAGGCAGGGTGACCTCAAGAAAGTGACAGAGGAACATGTCCAGGTGGGGTTTGAATGTCTCCAGAGGGAGACTCCATGACCTCCCTGGGCAGCTGTTCCAGTGCTCTGCCATCCTCAGTGGAAAGAATTTCTTCCTCTTGTTGAGTGGAACTTGTGTTTTATTTTATGGCCGTTGCTCCTTGTCCTGTTGCTGGGCACCACAGAAGAACCTGGCACCATCCTCTCTCAGTAATCTGACAGGCAGTAATCTGGAATGGTTTGTTTGTTCCTTAGATTGCTGGCAAGGTAACCCAAAATCCTCAGCCAGAATTCCTCCAAAAGCAATTCCACATTGCATTGTCCTTGACATGGGGGATGTTATTATATCATATTTTAGCCTATAATGAGAGACCATAAAATCCTAATACATGTACACACAAATCAAAAGCAAGCCGAAGCAAAGCTCATTTCTATAGTGATCAAATTATTCAGTAGAAAAGCTGGTGAAATTACTGTAGTGTTGCGATAATAATTAAAGAAAAATATATTGCTTTTCAAATTGTACAATTTTATGTAGAAATAAAGCTAGAAAACTAAATCAAAACTGTTTTCTTATCAATCAAACACCAGTTAATTTTTAACGAGATTATTTAAGAAGAAACCTTCACAATTAAGATGCTATTAATGCATTAAAAAGTAAATGCAAATATGTTGCTTTCCAGATCACAGGGTTTCAAACCAAAGAGCAAATTCTGGTGGAACGCAGTCAACTAATTTTTCCTCATCTAAGTCATTCAACTTTTCATCAGTGCTCTTTTTGTTCCCCTTGATTTGACTATTCAAAAATTCTGTTGCTGTCACCCAGTCATAAAGTATATATTTTTTTCTTTTTTTTCTTTTTCCTCTTTTTAAAAATCTTGTTTGACGAAGTTCAGCACAGTAAAGAGCAGTACCATGGTGTGTTATGTCACACCTTCTGGATATTCCCACACAGGTGACACTGGGAATGCAGGCACAGAACTCTGATGAAACTGCTCGAGCCAGACATGGAACGTGGGTGAGGATTTTTGGGTTTAGAGCAATAAAAATAATTTGTGAAGAAAACCAGAAAATATTTTAGCAGTCTTGTCTAATGATGTTTTTCTTCACAATTATTTTTACTCATGTGGAATATGAGTTGTAGAATAAAAAGACTTGTAAACAAATAAGAGAATTAAATGCTGTAACAGACCCAACCCATAACTTTTTAATGTTACGTTTCAGTATATGTCTGCATACCCAGAGTTTTTGTTCCAGAATACTCTTGCTATTTTTGTTGAAAAATTGGCCAAATATTTCAGTTACTGACCAGAAATATATCAGGCTCCAAGTAAACCTACTAATAATTCTTGTATTGCTAGAAGAAAATCTGATTAATTAATTGATGTTACTGCTTGAAGAAGTAAAAGGGATTTTTTTTTTTTTTCTTCTTCTCCTATATTCTGTTCTAAAAAGGCCAGGAAGACTCACTGCAGAATACTCTTCTGCAAAATGCTGCTCATTTGTTCATTTCTTCTTGGAAGGAATTAATCGAAAAAGAGTTGAATTCTGGCATGATATGAAGTATCAAGGAATTGAAATTTGGAATGTGGCTACTACTCTTTATAATGCAAAATATGCATTGGGAACTAATAGCAAATCTTCCACATTTTGTTGCAAAAACCCCTAAACAGTTCCACCCTGTAGTCACCTTTCTTCATTAAGTATTCTTTGTTGGTGTTTGCAGAGCAGAATCATCCTGGCACTGGGCAGCTTCAGCACTGACAAAGGAGCAAATTACAGCTCCTCAATGATTTTCATTTAATCAGTCTAATTACCTTTCACTCCATTGCAGTGGCAACATCAAGCTTGTGAAGGAAAACTCTTCAAGAAATAGTCAGGTTTCTCCTGTTGTGTTTTACATTCTTCATGCAGGCTCTGTTGCAACAATTCATTTTAACATAGACTTAATCCCATTAAAGTAACTCCTCTAAATCAGAGGAGGTACCAGCCTGTTTTGATGTTCTCTGAATGGATGGAGGTATGTACTGAAGAGCTTTCCTGAACTGCAGCCTAGTAGTGAGGATGGAATTAAAACCTCTGCTTTGTAAATCATGAACTTCGGTGGGTCAATATAGGAGTAGAGAATCCTAGAATATCTTGATTTGGAAGGAATTCATAAGGATTATTCGGTCCAACTCCCTGCTTCTCACGGGTGTTGTGTTCTCTTCACGTCTCCTTATTGTCACAGAGAGTAAGTGCTTGGACAATGAGGTAGTCTAGCACTAACCTGCCACATTTTAAATTCAACCACTGGTAATTTAAGTTTACACTTTTACAGTAGCCTTCACCAGAGGTGATGAGGGAGGGTTTTCAGAGTCCATGCTCTCTGTTCCACACATAGAGAAACCTCACATGACAGTCATTGGCTAATATGTATATATTATCATATAATATATAATGTATAAACATCTATGTTTTATCTTTTTCATATAACTCTACAACCTTAATTAGTATCTCCTGGTTTAGAGACAGCTCATAAAATTTTATTTATTCCTTTTTTCATCTGTGGCCCTCACTGTTCTTTCATGAGTCTGGCAGATGTTTACGTATTGCTCCCTTAAATCTGTCGTCTTCTGTCATTCTAATTTTGCTGCAATTCAATTTAGTAATAACAGGTAGAAGACATGTAAAGTTTTTGATAATGATGAAAACTATCAGAGTCTGAAGGCTATTCACAGTAAACAAATTGCATAGTTTGTGATAATCAGGAAAAGGATTAGAAGAAGGTTAGTATATAACCCTGTAATCAGAGATCCTTCTCTTTATCATTACCTGGCCTTATCTGGATATTTAGTTATTTTAAACACTTATTTTTGAAAATTGATTTTCTAGATGAGTAAAAAAGCCTATGCCAGAAACCAAATTATTTGTTTTCCCCTAAGTGATGCATTACATCCACATTTGTCCCCACTTGCAAAGTCTTTGTTTTGACCCATTTATTTTGATTCTCTCCTAAGCTGTGTTTTCACAGGCACATAAAGAATTCAAATAACAATAATACATGTAAAGAAAGTACACCAAGATACCTCAGGTGCTCTGCTTAGATAGAATATGCATCTAAATTGATTCAGATGTAATATGCACTTTGGCAAAGTGCCATGATTTTCAGTCGTAACTGTAGAAAGAATCAGCAATGAAAAATAACCAAAGTTAGAGAAGACAAAGATAAAGGTTTTCTTTTCGTGCATGCTAAATTTCAAAGGATATTTCACTAATATATGGGTTTATTTGAAATGCAGAATGCAGCAAACTGACATTCTGTTATCCATCAGCATTACTACTGCAGGCTCTTCATGTGACATCTTCTGTCCTCTGCATTTGACTCAGTGGTGGTCAGTTTATATATGTAGATGCAGGGAATATCCCACCCAGCCTGCTGGTCATGCATCACACTATACCTTGCACTTCTGCCTTCAACAATCCCATAAATTGCCATTAGAACCTAAGGATGTTGCCAGACCCACAGTCACCATGGGAGAACAACTGCAGCAGCACTGCCCCTGTGCCTGGCTGTTTATAAACTGATGTCTCTGAGACCCCATTCCTCCAAGAGTGTTCAACACCCTATGGCATAGACAACTCTCCTCTTTTCCTCAGAGACCCCCAGATTCCTCTTCCTTCTGGTTTTTAACTCCTTAGGTTCCTTGAGGTAGAAAATAAACCACTGCCAAAAACTGCAGGATTTGCCAAATCTGCATCTGTCTTAAAAGAGTGAGGGAGCCTTTGGGAACAGTAGGAGACCTGAGTATGAAAGTCTGCCAGAAGAATAATTAATTTTAAAGAGCTCTGTACAGATGACAATATAACTTGCTCTGTCATGCACATTTGTTTATGTCTGTCATGTGTGTTATACACCTTAAACTGCACAAAAAGCTGTTGTTCCTTAGGATGCTCTTTAAAATGCTAACAGTCCTTTTAATTTAAAAGGTTCTGAGACAAAACATCATAGTTTAAGTAGTATATTAAATGATAATTTCCTTAGATTTGCAAGGCCTCTTAATTCAAAATAAAATAATAAAGACTACTTTTTTCCAGTTTATGCATTTGTGTATTTCCACAAAAAATCATGGTAGATATTTTGAATGCTGTTGCTTCTGCCAAATGTACATATCAAAAACAGTGCAGAAGGACAAAATCTCATTTATTATTAATTGGCATAGCTTAGGTGAAGCTAGAGAATGAGTGGCAGCATGAGGGATGGCCCAACCATTCTAACACAGCAACTTATATTCCAGTGACCTGTTTAAAAACGGATGGATCACTTGTCTCACTCTACAGTCGGTATTGCTGATGTTTTAAACTTTTAATTTAAAATTAACTTGGGTACAAAAAACTTCAGGTAACTGATCAGTAGACAAAAATACAGCTCCTTAATTTGTTGCCCTGCAAATGAAATATACAAAGGATTCTTCTGGTGCTCCTTTATTGTATTTTACTCAGTGAACAGTGAGAGAAATGGTTACATGCTATGAGTCTATAAAACTGCAGTGTTCTCTGGGAAGCTATAATGTATCTTGAAGTGTTTCTCAGGTGAGATTATTACCTATAATTTGTATTTATTACAATAGCTGTCAAATGCAAGATAATCATATATTACAATGAAAATTAGGCTATAATTTCTAAGAAATTGTAAAGGATTTAGGTCATTCTTTTTTGGAGATATGTAATTCTGAAGAAATGAATTTAAAAATCATACTTATTGAGGTTTGCCATTGAGTACCTGGTGTCTAAGTGCATGTGGTGAAGCATTTTTCCCTCCCCTAAATGTAAAGCCTGGTAAAAAATGGAGTGGAGTTCATTAAACTTCTGTAATGAATTGTTTCTCTTGAAAACAAGAGAATGTTGATGTGTCCTGAATATGAATTACATCTTAGACTTATAGTAAAAAGCTTTTTTTCATTGAGAGGTTTCACTCAAGTAATTTTTTTCAATATTCCAATTACTGAAGACTTCAAAAGTTGGCTTTTACAGAGGTCAGCTGTCTTGTCATTCTGGTTTCCAGACTTGTTTGTTTTTGATGCTGCTTTCAGTGTGTGACCAAAGAAACACCTTTCCATTTCTGGAAACACTGAAGAAATCAGTTACTCAAATCCAGAGCATTTAATGCGTTCTGAGTCTCAGCTTTGGGAGTAGAACCTTTGTTGTTTATAAAGAAAATTTTGGAACTTCTACTGCCAGGTTTTTTTAGGTTATGAAGTGCCCATGAGCACATGCAGAAGGGCACAGATATTCCCTGTTCTGTGTTTTATTGTCCAAACTCTGCTCCTTTGACAAACTGAACCCTGAAAAAAAGGCAATGTGTGAGTAGCTGGATACTCTGTCCTGCTCTGAAATGTGCAAGAACTCATTTTTAGCACAACTGAATACTTTGCTATTTTATAACATTCATCTCTCATTCATTAAGTGTTTTGTTTCTGTGCTGAGGCTGGCACCAGGCATTAATGATAAAAGCAAACTGAAGGTGAGCAATCAAAGAAGCATAGGTGTATGTAGCCTAAGAAGCAACTTTGTTCTCTGAAAAAAATATATGACTTTGTAATAGTAGATTTAGCATGTCTGTTCAGTAAAACAAAGTGATTCCTGCAGTGAAAAGTCCTTTAATGGAAATGAATGTTGTTTGTTTTTGAAGGCTCTTTAGTTTTCATTGTTGGGCTAAACTGCTGGTTGAAGTATCCTGGATACCTGAGAACCTTCTGAGTGCATGTCTGCTGCTGGGGGGAAGGAGAGGGAGAAGGAAACAGGAGTCTGCTTAATAAGAATGTTTACTTCATTTTCTCAGTAAGAGTTTTCTGTTAAAGAAAGTGTTGGAGGGTGAGCTATTCAGACCTTGACAGGTTATATATCCCCTCAGCTCCCATTTAATTAAGGGAAAAGAACTCTTAACAATATTTTGCTGTGAGAATCTTCACAAGAAGAGGTGTTGGAAGCTGAGCCTATTATCCACCTTATCTTGTCTCTAAACTTTTGTCTCCTCTGCCTATCAAGCACAGATTCGGTGCCTCATCATTCCCTTTGGTGCGTGGTACTGACCCACAGGGTCTGCTTCCATCGAGATATGGGTCAATCAGCCATGGATGGATTGCTGACTGTGCTGCAGGAGGTTAAAATGTTTCCCAGGGTTCATTGGTAGGATGAGAGAAAGGAGGCAGGGGAAGTCTAAGGTAACATACATTAGTGCAGAATTTCACCCAAAGGGGTATTTTAATTTAAATACTTCTATTAAGAGTTTAATAGAGTTGTAGCTTCTATCCCCATTCTGCTGACATGTAGCTATTTTTCTCCCCCTGTCTTTCCACAGAGACACTGTTTACAGTCACTTCATCAAATGTCTTTTTCCTTGGGTTAATAGAGATATACAGCAACTCAAGTATATCTCTTGTAGGAATTAAAATCATAATAGGAAATATTTTTACTTTCGAAGCAAGTGTGTGGAAGAGTGATGCTTAAAAATGAAAGAGAAATTCGAAGTCTTCAAGGACAACTCTGAGACCACACAGTATGCAAAGTTGTGTATACTAAAAGGAATAGAATGAAAATAGAAAAGACAAAGTTAAAGAGTAAACATAACTCATAACTCTTTGGAGATAGTCAGTTATCTCATTAGAAAAAAAGAAAAAAAAAACCTACTGAAATTAAATTGAGCTTTCCTGTAGAGGAGATAGCGGAAATGATAGGTACTTCAGAAAACACAGCTTGGGGATAACAGTGAGATTGTATGAAAATGTAGAGGAAAATGTTGACAGAGACATATAAATGATAGGAAAGAAGTGGAAAATACCTACTAAAAAAGCCTGTCAAAGTGTCTCAGAAACACTTGTAGCATTACTGTAAGGAGATTAAAATAATTCTGCCAATTAATATTTCCTAATACGTTCCTGTTTTCTCAAGACCAAATCTGAGATTCCTGTTGTGTTCAGAAAAAAAGAGCTTTTCATATGCTCCCTGTACATAGCAATGACTTCTGTATCAAAGAAATGGTGATTGTACCCTTAGCTCTTCCTCCAAGCATTCGCTGTCTGTAAGTATTCACTGGCAGTCTGGCTCAAATGGATAGGCAAATTCCTAAACACTTGTACATTCAGTTACTGTTTTCAAAGTTTATTTTAGCTGTTGGATAATCTCATACATGAACATTATGTTTATACATACACCCACAAAGTACCCTTAAAAAGCAGTTGTGTGTGAGAGACTAATTTTGATCCTGTAATCATTCCTGGAGAGGACCTGATACTCTTTGCATTAATGGTTACATTGAGAAGCACACATGGAATTCAATTTCCAAGTGCCTTTTCTAGTGTATCTAGCCAAATTCTGAATAATTATAAGAAATGCCAGGCTGACATGGGGTATTTAAATAATTTTCTTTGTGTCGCTCTAGTGTTTCAGTGTGATCAGGTAGATTATAGAATGGAGTAATGTCTTACTCCATGTTTGTCAGTCTTCTGACTTGTTTGACACAAGTTGTCAAATATCCTTTCATATCCAAATATCTCCTTAAGGAGGATATGTTTATGGTGTAAGTTTGGTGAGTATTCATCGTACTAAACCAGCAGTGTCCCAGGCATACTGAGAAATAGGAATTACAGGCCAAAGTCCTCTCCTGCCACCAGGAGGGAAATGAGGGTTGCTCCTTTTGGAAGCAGAGGGGCTGTACATGCAGTTGTGAAGAAAATAGGGAATTTTTTGTAAGATCTACAAGTGATATTGAAAGACTGAGTTTCCTGGCAGTGGCCTGTAGTTGTAAGCACTGCCTACAATTCTTCCACCTAAAACTTGCCTTTTTGTTTTCTTTCTTCATGTTTTTATACCTCCCTTTAGTATTTGTTACCTCTTTACTCATCTTTTGTTCTTCTTTCCAACAACAGGATTTTGACTTATAAAAGAAGTTATGCATGTATCATGTCAATGGCCATATGGGTGTGAACAAAAATACCAAAAATTCTTGAATCCCCTGTGCAAAGCTAAGCCCATGCACTTAGCACTATAGCTCAGCTCCATGTGCCTAAAATGCCTGTATTTATGTGAATTCATACTGTATGTTAAAGTTCCTACTTTCCAGCTTTGTGCTGTATCTTTAATTAGTCCTAGCTCTCTTCAAATAATAAATGAAAGACTATCCTTTCATTTGTAGACAGGAGCACCAGTTGCAAATTTCAATAGCTGAATCCTGTTGCACTGTAAATCAGCTTTAGGGAAATAGATTTTCAATTATTGACTGACCAAATCACCTTATTTTGTTTCACTGTATCATTGCACACACTGACAACATCATTAAATAGGAATTAGCCAGTAGCCTTTAAACTCCTATTGCTTCATTTGTAAATGTGACTTTTCTATGGTATACTGTAAAACAGTCTGGATAGTGTTTTTTATTCTTTATTCTTGGTAGATCTGTTAATTTGCTGTCTCTCTCTTCTATATGGAGCTCCATGTCATGGTTGCCTTACCTTTCAGTAAGACTGTGGTTCTGCAAAGCAGATGAAGGGTAAGATCTTGTCCTCTCCACCAGGTTTTCACTGATCTCCATGGCATTCCATGTATTAATAAGGATCTGTCTAACTCCTGTTACATAATCAGATCTGGAGTTTACCCTTGGAAAATGCTTTGGGCACTGGAAGTGCATTTCCTTTTCCTTGGGGACAGATCAGAGACTGCCTTTGCAGCTGATGTATAAGCAGTTCTGTAGGTCCCCTACAGAATGTTGCAGTGTGGTATCTTATGTGTTGTGATCCACAGAGGGGCTAACCATTACCATTTCTTCAGTCTAAACTGCTGCATAAATAAACAAGAATTTCAGGGGTTCAAAAGCTGTCTCTGCAATGGGTGTCTAAATATATATACATATACACACATCTACTTATATGCACATTAAAAATGTAAGAAATGGAGTTCATTATTTCCTCAGGTATTTGGAGTTAATTTTGTATTTACAGACACTTGCATTTTATATGCAAATGACTCATTATACTTTAGAAAATGAATATATTAATTTGATTAATTATTTAATCTTAAGAAATGTCACCTGCCATTCAATCCACACACCACTTATAACAAAGCAACAAACATTACAAAGAGGTGAAGCATTAAATTTCTTCTAATCACAAGGCAGATATGACAGGTCTCAGTTTATGCACACAGACATTGCTGAGTGTTCTAAAAATATGGAGATATTTTACTCTCTTTACAAAACTCATTAGAATAAAACCTTTGGTTTTAACTCTGTAACTGAAAATGTTTTTTCCTGTGTCACAGCAAACAAACACCGGGTTCTATAAATTTTCTGGTGAGACTGTGAATTAGATTTGAGATTTTTATAGATAAAGCAAAATATAAATGAAGTACAGAAATCTGGAAAGTTAGGGAGGGGATAGTTGGGTTTGGTTTTGTTAGTTTTGGTTTGTCTTTTCTTTTAGTGTATGCTTTGCTGTGGGCTTTTAGAAATTTTGAGTCTAAAGTTTGATGTCTTTTAAGAAGAAATAAATACCTTCATGCCTTAAGTAAAATGCTGTATCCTTGTGTCTTTGCTAGGGTATCCAGTGGGTAGCCTGGCAGTTCCATTACTACAAGAAGGCTTATCTCAGCAGTCATTAGCTATCCCTCATGCTTTGCTTTGCTGTAGAATTCTGTTTAAAACTGGTTGAATTCAGCATCTTCTCTGTGAGAAAACCTTATTTTTCGGTGTTAGTCCATAGAGCTTAAAGATCTGGATTGAGTTTACCATACTCATTTCAGACAGGGCAAATAAACGATTCTGCTCCAAAGCTTTAGTTCCTATGACATAGATGATTGCAGTCTTGCTAGGAATTTTGTGAAACATAATGATTTTTAATGTTTTCAAATTTGCTTTCTTCTAATGCAAGTGATGTGCAGTTCTAGTGTAATAATAGTATTATTGTGATGGGTTATTTAATCCACTGGGGGCTTGCAAATAGATGTTGGTGGTGCTAGGCCTTGCTACAGTCTTCTGTTAAAGACACTTGCATCTCCAAATGTTTCCTCAGACTGGCAAAGCACTACGTGAACTAGCATTAAAGCTTCATGCATGCATATATAGATTTCTAGCCACATATAAAACATAGCTGCTGACTGAAACATTCTCAGGTTTTTTGAGAAACTGGTTCTAGATTTGAGTGCTTTGTGCATCTTTTCTTTCTGGAACAATTTACTTGTG
This sequence comes from Climacteris rufus, assembly GCA_013398175.1. Classification (NCBI taxonomy): domain Eukaryota; kingdom Metazoa; phylum Chordata; class Aves; order Passeriformes; family Climacteridae; genus Climacteris; species Climacteris rufus. The sequence goes on from VZRZ01006132.1 coordinate 327,415, forward strand.
TCACGGAAAATAGGAGACAAGTTAAAATGACCTTGAGTGGAAAAATTGTAATGTTTTCTTACTTAAATATGCATTTGAAAAAGTTTATTTCAAAAACTACTCCATATGAAAGTAATGTCTACCTAGATTAATAGTTTCATTATTAATGGCTTTAGACTATATTATATCATTTAATTGATGTTTATAAATAGCTCCCTTCCCTGTGGTTATGAAATATAACATTTACCAAACTTCTTCTTTGATGGAATTTACATATGGCACATCATGATGATTAAAAGCCAGCCGTCTTTTCACAGCATGGCAAGAAATAGGATTTGATTTATCTTCGTTGCTCGCCTACCACTTGCTGTGACTGTACTTTTGAAATTTTAATATTCTCATTTCTCAAAAGGAGTTTGTTATGTAAAGTATTATGTAAATATATTTTATGCTTTGTTTTTGGCTTTCTGTGTAAAAAACAGAAATTTTAATGTGATGAGCAAACAAAGTGGGAAGGTGGGAATGAGAAGTCTTAGCCAAACAGATTTTTTGTCGAAAGAGGCAGATTTATATTTTGAAATCTGAAATAATTTAAGTACAGTGCAATGTGAACAGTGTGATTTGATCCCCTTTTGTATGAAGTGTTTATCAATAATCAGTGAATGTCTGGAAGTGTGTCCCTTCTAGATTCCCAATCCTAACCTTTTATAGATGAGTACAGATACAGTGTGGTTTTCCAAGACAAACAAGAGAGTTCAGTCCTGTTGTGTGTGGGCAGAGATCCCTTTTCCTGCCCTCCTCCCTCATGCTCCCCTCTCACAAATGACTCCCCAGCAGCAAATATGTCACAAGGTCTAGAGCTCAGGCTGGTCAGGCAGTGATGGCATAATCTTTATGGGATGGAGATGCAGCAGGATGCATCTGCTCCAGCCAAGTACATTTTCAAAGAGCAGGGATTGTGTATTCCTGTTGCATCTGCTCAGATTTTAACACTCTCCTTTTAATGCTGGCCTTCCCCACACGAGAGATTTGATCAAGGTGTTCTTCAAAATTCAGTGCCATGCTGGGAAAGTCTAGTATAAACCTGTTGTCTGTCACCTCCTAATTCGTTTTAAGCAATTAAGCACCTGCTGATTTACTGAGGTTACACCAGGATTTTACTTTGATTTTTCTCCATATTTTAGCTTAGTTCTTTTTTTTTTTCTGTTGTTTGGTTCAGCAAGGGAGCTAAAACTACTTTGCCTCTCCTCCTTTCTCCTTCTTGTGAGGCAGCCTGTGCCTACTAAACATCTGTTCCTTAGAAAGATTAAAATAAGGACAAATTAAATGCACTCAGTGCTATGGTTTAGAAAACTGGATACAAAACTATGTATCCAATTCTAATAGAATATTGTCTAAAGCTGCACACAAAAGGGAGAATTACCTAATGCCTGTACCAAAGGTTTCAAACAGGAGGTGCACAGTAGGTGGTTCATATCAAATGCAACCCACAGATAGAGTGGGATTTTTAATTACTTTTTTTTTTTTTTCAGTTAGGTGGTTTGTATTATGGGGATTTCTTGTTTCTTTTGGGTTTTTTTTTTGTAGAGCACCATTTCCCCTGCCAATGTGTCTACCCCCTGAAAACTTGCAAGGCTTTTAATGTATTGAAGAAGAAGGAATAACTCCACCAAGGGCAAATTAAATATAAATAAATATAAATATATATATATATATGTATATATATATATATANTCTGACAGGTTGCACTAGTGAATGTAAAGAAATACTGTCCTCTGTACAAAACAGTCCTACTCTGTTACACTGTTAGAAAATAAGAGGAAGCAATCATATCCCTCTCCTAATTTTTAATAGAATATTTCATACACTTGTCAGTTTTCTTTGCCAGTTTTTAAAAATTATTGTGTCAGAATGAGTAATTATCAGTTCTAAAAATAACAGATAAAATCATTGCAGAAGTGGAGCCCTGCTGGGGCTGTAAAGCTGGTTAAGATGGGGTTTGTCTTGGAATGTTCTCAGGCCCTGCCCCATGAGATGTTGCATGTCCTTAAATCCGGTTGGATCTGAATGGTAAAAAGGATTAAATGTTCTGCAAGGCAGAGTAAATGACTTCCTGTCTCAGGAAGAATAAACATATAAAACTAGTGCAAAATGTATTTTTCTTGCTCTGTGCATTGTTATAAATGCTATTTGTTGTGATAAACAATATATACAAATAGATTGTAACCACATTACCTCAACTGAAACTTGTTTGCTAGCTACAGGAGAAAAAAATGAGGATTAGGTAGGACTCTTTGGGATTTAGTTTATAAACTGTAAACTGTAGCAAATCTCCATTTAAATAATTCTTGAAGAAAGCATGACACTCAAGAATTTAGAATTCAGAAGTTTCTCACTTGCTATCTGGGACTGCAGTAGTAAACTCATATTGTTTCCAAAAAAATTAAAATTATTAAGCAACAGGCTGCTCTGTCTTGAATACAAAAGGTTTCCAATCTCTAACATGATGATTTCAGACACTTTGGATGGTTTTTTTTCCTGTATCTTTTCAATCACACAGTGGTATAGAAGACTATAATTAAGCAAGAACATATGAGGTGAACTATGCAAATAATTAAGCTAGTAAATAGATTGTCATTTATTGTCTTCAACACACACTTTCAAATCACAGTGAAGACTTCGAAGGTGTTGTTTGTGTAATGGTAAATTATATGACAGGCATCATTTAAATTTTCTGTGTCCAAAGGATATGCTATAATGGAAATAAAACAGTATAAATGACCTATCGTTGATCTTTTGTAGCCTTTAAAGAGTACTGTAACAAAGAAAAAAAAACATTTATTTTGTCTCCACTGTAGTTTTATAAATGATTTTTAAGATTCTGAATGGAAAAACATTTAATTTCTATGCAGGTATTTCAAAAGTTTTTACATAATCCTAACGTTTAAACTGGGATAAATATCTTTTTATTCCAATCATACATTCATTTTTGTTGAAACATAAAAACGAGCTTATCTTTGTCTTGCAGAACAGTATAATTTGTATTTACCATTACTGAGGAATGCTGTAATTATACTTGTGAAGATTAAGACACTGATGAAAAATGAAAGGCCTTTTCACTGCATTTGCCAGGTAGGGCAGAGACTCCACAACCGTGCTCACATTGTTCCACTGCTGATCTCAGACATGCCCTGTTCCAGTAGAGGATTTCTGTGCCTTCTTGCCTGATCTTCTACAGAAACAAAAGTAGGTGCTGCTGTGTGTCTGATAATTTTGTGCTTTGTACACGGGAAACAATCAAGTAGGTATGTGGTCTCTCAGTGGCAGGAATAGTAACAAACAGATGGCTTTAGTTTACCCCTGCAGTGGCTACCCAATGAGCAGAAGTGGGTAATATTTTGCATTGTTTTCATAAATCTGTTTCACTGCACTTATTCAAGATGAGAGTGGGTTCAGAATAGCAAAAAGTGTGTAAACAAAGCTGGGAAAAAAAAAAAACAAACAAAAAACAATCGCCCAAACCTATTATTTTGATTTTGAATTGTTAAATGATTATTGGATGTGGACAGTGTTTCTCAGGACATCTGTACAGTGCTATTAAAATACACAGTATTGCCTGGCTTAGTCATGGTACGGATTCATGGTAGCTGTCAGCTATCCTGACACTCCAATGTATCCCTCGGGTGGAACAAAGTGTTTTCGTATTTCATTGCTTTGCTTTGGGATTGAAGCATGGTTCTGACCTTACAGACATTTGGTTCCATCAGAGATGTTTAGCTAAAAGGAAAATGGTTTATCCTATGACTCAGCTTCAAGGCAAATACATGCTGAAGAGAACCTAGAATTGTTTAAAAGGTAGAGAAGAAGGAGAAAAAAGACTTCTGCTCTTGGAAGCACGTGAGACAAAGCATGTCTAGCAGTTGTTGTAGATAAATCAAGATTATCTCTACCAATTTCTTGTAAGAGTTTTGCGTTGCAGTCTCAACAGTCACAGTAGAATGGTTACATACCCTCCCTACCACCGCCTGCTTTGCTCTGATGTTGCATTCACAGTCCAGGCTGGGACCATGACAGCTTCAGTTGTGCTCAGGCAGAGATGGAGGCAAGAGCGGGTTGCAAGGAGTCACCAGCATCCTAAGCCCTTTACTAGGACAAATATATTACAAATGCTTTATTTCCCCCTCCCTCTAGAGTTCATTTGAGGCTGATTTAACATCTTGCTGCAACATGCTGTACACCTCACCCCTTTTTCCACTGCTTTACAGTTCCCTCTTATATCCTAGATGACATGTTTTACAAATACTGTATTCTTGTTCATTTTTTCCTATGATCCAGATCCCAAGGTTACATCCTTTAGTGAGCAGTAATTGATTACTAAAGATTTTTTTCTGCAGTCCTGGGTGTTCTCTGTACTTTGAAATATATATTTTCATGACTTCACTCCTCTGTCTGCATTTTTATGCTAGATTCATAAATAGCTTGCTAGATGCAGACTAACAACTAGCTACTATTTTGCATTAATGCTACCAATATTACAAAATATTCATAGCAGTGGGGTTTACACCACACCATTGTACAAAGCTAAATCAAATCATGTCAGGTGGGAGTTACCTGGTAATTAGAATTCCTGTTACAGTTTATTATGCTACAGCCCTTCTCTTTTCCCCCAAAACATGCCAAAAACTCCCTCTGTAGCAATTTTCTAACGTGCTTGTAAAAAAATACCCAGCCAAAAATCCTAACCTCAGCTTTCATTAACACAGAGTTTAAGTTGCCTAATTATATCACATAACTTTTCAGGATGTGAAGTTCAATAAAACTTAACATGACGAGGAAACAAAAAGGCAAAGGTGAAAGGTCCTTACAGTTTTAGTTCCTTTTGAAGTTGATAGAAAGTGGCTGTGAGCAACCCAGCTCGCCGGGGGAGGCATTCTAGTCCAGCATGGGGGGAATGATAACAGCTGGGCAAAGCAGAATCTGATATAAAACACCTGAAAGGATGGTGCCCTCAGCCTTAGGGCTTTGTGTGGTCACTACAGAAAGGTGTGTGCCCCTAAGAGAGCTTCATTAGCTCCTTTTCAGAGCATCTTTGTGTGTGTTGGGCCAAGGGCTGGGCCTATTGTCATCTTAAGATCTTTTTCACAATTAATCTGTCTGTTCTTGAGGCTTGATGCTTGGTAAGTAAAATACTATGTTTAGATGGGTTATGTGCTTATGTGTAAAGAAGCTGTAGAATGGGAAAAATACTTGGAAAATATCTTTTCTGTGGAGTGGGCTGGAAATGAAAGATGACTGAGGAAGGAGCTGTAACATAGAGGAGTATTAAAATAATGAGTCCTTAAGAAAAAGTAATAATGTTAGAATTAAACTTTGCAGTTTACTTTAGGTGCTGAATGATGATTTTTGTTTATGAAATTGGTAAACTAGGAAAAAACAGAAGGGAATATTTCTTTTTGAGATTATTTAAAGTATTGCAACTTGTTGCTATGGAGTGTTGTGGTTGGTAAAAATATGGCTGTATTGGAAAAAAAAACCCAACAGATAGATAGATAAAGGAAATAAAAACTCACTAGGGGTGTCTTGACAGAAAAATCTGTCCTTTGATCTGGGGAATCCTTAGACCTCAGACTGTGGGAATGCTACTAAAAGCTGTGCTAATCTTACAGTCTTCTGCTCTGTATCTGCTTGTTACTTGGTGGTGTCACAGACTGACAACTCCTTGTTCACATAGGGAAAAATTGAGATGCAACCAACTATTCTGAAGGGGGTGTGGCTGTTTGTCCACCAAGAAGTTGAAAATATAGACCTTAAGATTCCCCACTCTTTATTTTTTAACCTTTATTTATACTGTCTTGCAAGATTTATTCTTTATTCCTTAGCCCCTAGTCCCTCTCCACAGAAGCCATGTTTACCTATAGTCTTGTCTCTCATTTCAGCTTTCTCAGTGCCCTTCCTTTTTTGCCTCCCTGTGTCCAAATGTTAACTCCTGACTGTACAAATGAGAGCTATATCATTGCAAACAACCTAATGAAAATTAGCTATGATTTCTTTGAGAGAAACTATGTGGACCTCTTATTTTAAGGAAAAAAAAATCTGCAAAACATTTGTGAAGTAGTCCAGCTTTCCCCCCAAAACAAGAAGTCTTTCATCAAGACTTCCAGTGTGTTTTCACAGGGGCTGAAATCTGTACAAGCTGGGTTTCAATCTTTGGCACCTGTTGCAAGATTTATGAAATAGGTTTCCATTTCATTTTAGAAATGATTGCCGAAGGTAAGGTTTGGATAGAAACATTTTTTTCTCAAGTAAGCTGGGACACATCAAGGCATGTGGGTGAAGCAATTTATACTATTAAACTTTTATGCAACACCATTGAAAGCAGAAGAATTTTGAGGCACACATTTTATTTTCTATTCTGCCATGGGCTTCCTTCTTTTGGTAATTAGCTGAATCTATCTGCCGGAATCAATGAACTTGTTAAAGAATAAGTATCCACATCTGTGTTAATGTAGTTGGAGTTACTTGTGCATTTGTTATAGGTGCCACAGTATTGATATTTCTACTTTATTAAACGTAAGAAAACTAAAAGCATGAACTAGTTTTTATTAGTAGTGTTTTAACTGTATTGGACTGGGATTTTGCTGACATCAGGAGAGCAGAAAAACCCTCCAATACTGTGATAAAGTAACAAGGTAACTTTATATTTTGGTGCTTATGCTATCCCGAGGACTCTTCATGGAGATCCAATATTGGGCCTAAAAAGGTCTGGTCTTGGTGAGCAATGTAGATTACCAATGCTACTGAAATTTTGCTGAAAGAGAGGTTTCTTCACAACCTGACAAAACAGGGCTTGATGCTTGAGCCCCTGCTTCTATTTGCATATGCTTATTTGTTTTCTGATGTGTGTTACTTTCCACTATCTTCTAATCATAGAGGGCTATAATAAAAATGACTTTGTAACATCTTCTGTGCAAACATATGTAATTGCTGCCTGTCCTTCCTGTGCTTGCTCCCTGAGCTGTCCTTAGCTCCGAATTCCCTGGGTTTATGACCACTTGCTCTATACCTCTGTTGCAACACATCCAAGGCCATTCAAGGGCTGAGCCTGTGTTTGTACATCTGTTAGCACAATAAGGACATAGACCTGATCAGAACTGTGTGCATTTACAGAAAGTAATCTGGTAGGCAATTTTTTTAGGACATTTTTCTCAGCAAGATACTGAGTGAATAAGTAAGTCAATTATTTTAGTTTCCCTCGATGTATTTTTCAGCTTCTGTAGCCTTTAACTGTATAAAGGAAAAATGGGGGCGAAAAACCATGCAGAAATTGAATGTGTCTTGCACTTTCAGATTTTGATAGTACAGTACACAGAGTATTTTCATAAATCAGATCTCATCTGGCTTGCATGCTGGGTGGTTAAAAAAAAAACCCAAAACAACAGAAAACAGCAAATAACCCACAAACATGTGGTTTGCTTGTTATGTTGAAGAATTGCAAGGCATATTAAAACAGAACTTAGCATTTACTTTTTTGGGGCAGCAACTGCAGCTGTATAGTGTATATATATATAGTGTATCGTGTTAAATGTTAAAAAAAGTAAGTTTTCAATAATTTCCAATTCTTTTGTTAGTAAAAACCCAAGGCCTAGTCTCATTGAGATGTTACTATGGCTTCACCAATTGTTTATATCAGTTCAGTAAATGTTTTTTACTCTGACAATCTCAAGGTATTTGCTACACTTCAGTGCCCAGCATCATACTAGTGCAGCTCCAGATATGACTGATAGGAGCTGAAAATTGATTTCAATGAGTTTCATCAATTTAAGGATACTGGTGTTATGTCTGACAACACAGGAACATAAATTGGCAGCTATCATTTCAGCTATAGCCTATTCATCTGCTAAACAACGAAATACTGGAGAAATGTAGTTACTTTTTTTTTTTTTT
>VZRZ01006132.1:335360-439384 GCA_013398175.1 Climacteris rufus
TTTTTTTGGTCTGGCTTTGCTTACAGGTTTGAGTATTATGAGAGCAGAACACGTTTCTCCAACTCTAATTTAGCAGAAGCACAACATAAAACAAGTCTCTGTTAGATTGACAGGTGAAGTTACCAACCAAAATCATTATGTGGAAAGACAACAGACCTATGGATTTCTAAGTAGCAAGTCTCATATGTGCTTAAAAGGTTTTGGGGCTCTTTCTGATTCTACATGCTCTTTCTTATATACATACATATATATAATTTTTTTTTTTTTGAGCTGAGGCTGTTTGTTTTGTCACTGAGTTTAGAATTACATTACCCACTGTCCAGTGTTGCTTGTAACCAAAGAGAACTTCTAAGGCTTAAAAGGGGTGGTGGCTAGATCAAGAGGAAGAATCAAACTGTGACATGATGTATTAGGTGTTACTTGTCCAACATTAACCTGTATGAATCTTCAAAGTTTAGGATCCCTGTGAATACTGTACGTTTGGTATTTTTACTTTTATTTACCCAATTTCTTGTAAGACTTTGAAGGAGGTATGGCATGTTCTGCTGACAGAACTTTACTTTGTAATAAAATAAATATAAAATACATAAGGTTATGTGTATATTTAAAAATAAAACATATAGTGCTTTTGTCTATTCCTGTGGGTTTTAAAAAAATTTTTGTGTTGTTTTTCCTTTACTGTTACTGTTCCACCTGGAATGTTAGGACAGAGGCAGACCATCTGACTCTTTTTTCTTAGGTATTCTATGCTAAGGCTTTGTCTGTAATGAATGGGTAGATCTACACAGCTTTACAGAATATGCTTGCTATTGAATGTAAATATGAACTTTGCATTGTAGATATGTCCAGAATGCAAATGGCAATTAATGCAGTGAACATAGATCATGCTGATACAGTCCCTCATATTTTATTAAAATCTTAGACAAATGGACTTAATGAGTACTTCTTTTAAAATTATCAAAATGTGCACTATTAAAACCAGGAAGCTCTTCTAGAGAAAATTCAATACTAAATTGGCTTTCATCAAAACTCTGAAAAAAAAAAAAAATCAATTATAGCAATCATAATATCTTTCAAGTATGTCCAATAAAGTCAGTTAATGGATATAATTTATTCTTTATGGAATTACTGTTTAAATGTACTGGAATGCACTTAAACACAGGGAACACTAAGGCAATTAAGATTTCACTTTGTATGAAATGCTCAGTTTATGAATGCATAAACAGCCTAAACTGGATTTAAGAGTTCTACCAAAGAATGTGTGGATTTTCTTTGTTCTGAAAAAAAACTATCTGTAGCTACCACTTCCTTTGCTCAATTAAATATCCTTAATTATTATATACTGCCTGAGGTAATAGATTTTGACAATTTTTCCCACTTGCAGTCTTCTCAGTAATCCTAAACTTTCCCTGAAATAATGCAGTGGACATGTGTATTTATCAAAGTATGTCAGCCAGTAAATTAAACATTTTACAGTTTCTCCTCGCTCTATCCCATACCTCTTTTTCCAGGTAATCTGGGAGTAAAGTGAAATTAGGCACCGTCTTCTACCAATTGTGTTTGTACTGGAAGTAGGTAGGAACCCTGCCTACTCTCTGCTTTTTTTTGGGAAGGTGTCCAAACTGATTCTTTGCTTGTCCATTTGAAACATTTTCTAGAAAGAAAAGGGTTATATTAGGAAGCACTTAAAATTAAGATGTAACATGAAGTGACTGCTCTTGGACCCTGATATTCTATTGTGTGAACAAGGGCACATAGAAGAAAGGCAAAGCAACAGCAGATAAAAAATACTGAGGGCAGACTGCAGAGTAGGGGATATTGAAAAAATAGTAGAGAAGAAGGTGGGAGATGAGACAAGCTTATCAGGTTGTGAGCAGGAGTACAATGATGCAATTTCCCTTTTAAATTCCTGTTTGTATGTTCATGCTTACAAACATAGGTGTTTATAATTATAAACAGGTTGTAGTAAGTCCTCAAGCAGTGAAGTCCAAAATTAATGAAAACATTACTTTGTATAATTATTTTATACTCTGTTGACATTATATGAATCATATTGTCCCTTATGCAAAAGTTTGGATGGCAAATACAGATAACTGGAATGTATTAGCTTAACTTTTTCATTCTTCTGCTGGAATATATCACTGCTTCTGCTTAATTCCTGGGGGCTCTGCAGTTCACACAGAGGCCTTGATACCTGTTTATGCACAGAAGTTTGCCTGGACATTTACAAATCAAGATAGGCATTGACATTTCCAGCCTTAGAAAATTGCTGTTGCATGTCCATGTGAATAAATTTTGACCTAGTTTCTAAGAACATACTTAGTCCAATGAAGCAAGGTTTTTATTCATGAATACACTTCATGACTGTTCAAGAAATATGCCTGGGCTATTTGGTTGATATTTCATTTTTCTTATCCTCATGTAGTTCTGTAATGTGCATCTGACTGCACGAATCATGTGAATCTCAAGGGGCAAAGGGGGGTTAAAATTGCAGTAAATAAGTGTGGGGTTTTTTTTATGTATATCAAAGTATTTTTTATTTTCTCCATCCATGTTCTGCAACATAGATTACTTGTTAAATAAACTTATATTACCTTTCCAGACTGTAAAGCAACAAACAAGTCATTGAAGAGAAGTTGGAAATCTGTCCCATGGGTTTTTTTGGTTTTGTTTCACACTAGAGTATTACTAAAACATTATCCTAGCATTAAATATAATTATAAGAATTTAAAAACCAAGGAAACATGACAAAACTATCTAGGTCAGATAAGGGAAAACTTGGGCCTGGTTTTAAAGTCTCCCACCCTTCAGCTCATGGAATGGAAAAATCAACAGGCAGGAAACTTCTGTGCACAGCTCTTCCTTAGGGATGTGGGTTTAGATTATTGATTATACCTCTCTCCACTTGGGCCTCTCAGTGTGGAATGCTCCCCTGACAATGAGCTCATGTTATTGCTGCCAATGATTCGAGGGTTTGGTTGGTCAGTTCCTTTTCTTAAACACAAAAGAGGAGATCTTTTCATCTCTTTTTGTTATAATATCCTAGTAGTTGGTGAGTTGGAACATTTAGGATTCATGCCTTAAACAGATGTTACAGGTAGTAGTCGACTGGGCCAAGTAAAGGCTTCTCTAAGTTCAAGGGTCATTGGGTCAGAAGGCAGGAAAAAGAAATATTGTAATGGTCATCCCATAAACTGTGCAACCCAAGTGGTACAACCTGGATTTCCATTGCTACTCCAAGGTGTAGGTGTCTATTTTATGGAGAGTATTCTCACAGCTGGATGAATTTGCCATAGCCAAGTTTGCTTGTAAAAGAGCAGTGTCTGTTGAGGGTCATCTGTAAAAAAAAATCTTTACATTGCAGGCTGAACTGTTTAAAAGGAGCGGATTGGACACATCAAATCCATGATCCTTGGTAAGGATTTTTGTGAACTAGGTATGCATTATTGAAAGCTTTAGGATGTGTGCAGTGCTCCTGAGCTGTGATTCACCAAACTTATTCACCAAACTTATTCACCAAACTTATTCACCAAACTTATTCACCAAACTTATTCACCAAACTTATTCACCAAACTTATTCACCAAACTTATTCACCAAACTTATTCACCAAACTTATTCACCAAACTTATTCACCAAACTTATTCACCAAACTTATTCACCAAACTTATTCACCAAACTTATTCACCAAACTTATTCACCAAACTTATTCACCAAACTTATTCACCAAACTTATTCACCAAACTTATTCACCAAACTTATTCACCAAACTTATTCACCAAACTTATTCACCAAACTTATTCACCAAACTTATTCACCAAACTTATTCACCAAACTTATTCACCAAACTTATTCACCAAACTTATTCACCAAACTTATTCACCAAACTTATTCACCAAACTTATTCACCAAACTTATTCACCAAACTTATTCACCAAACTTATTCACCAAACTTATTCACCAAACTTATTCACCAAACTTATTCACCAAACTTATTCACCAAACTTATTCACCAAACTTATTCACCAAACTTATTCACCAAACTTATTCACCAAACTTATTCACCAAACTTATTCACCAAACTTATTCACCAAACTTATTCACCAAACTTATTCACCAAACTTATTCACCAAACTTATTCACCAAACTTATTCACCAAACTTATTCACCAAACTTATTCACCAAACTTATTCACCAAACTTATTCACCAAACTTATTCACCAAACTTATTCACCAAACTTATTCACCAAACTTATTCACCAAACTTATTCACCAAACTTTATTCCGTGAAGCTATGGAATATGTGGAATGAAGGAAGACAATAACTTTTTTATCAGCAGTATAGTGTCTTCTAACTCACTGTTCCTTGTTTATTTCTGTGTGGCTGCCCTTCAAACACAGTGGAAAGGCAAAAGTAGTGCTCTCACTTCCTCAGATAGAGAGATCAATGAATTTGATTTTTTGGCGTTTTTTGGGGTTGTTCGGTTTGGTTTGGTTTTTTGGTTGGTTTTTTTTTGTTGTTGTTGTTATTATTTTTGGTTTGTTTGTTTGTTTTGATGTGGTTTTTTTTTGAGTGTTTTATTTTTTTTTTTTTTTTTTTCTTTTAAACTTTTAGGGGACCACAGTTTGTATGGGCATTTCTGGAGCGAGCAAAACAAAACATGAAAAAGACTTGATTGGATAAAGTAGAATTGTTCTTCTGTTTTAGTAGGCTTAGTATTCCATCTAAGGTCTTTATTTTTAGTATCTGCAGTAAAATATACAATTAAACTGAAAGGTGTTTACAGTGTCTCATGTAGTGTACAGATGGCATCTTTACCCCTCTCTTTATGCCTTGTCCTTTCAAGGATATCCCTCTAGGTATGTTGCCTTCATAGAAACCAATTCATTTTTGGAAAGATGTGGTCTTTAAAATTTAATTTTAATCAAAATAAACTGAATCTCTTGTGTATAAAATGTTTGCCAGAAACTAATTTTATTCATTTTTCATTCAATTTTTTTTTCATTTTGTGGCCTGGCCTGTTTGTAAAGGCCAAGTAAACAATTGCTAACTGTGCATGATATATGAAAGTTGGATAGAATTAGCATCCCTGCCTTGGCGGTGAAGTGTTTTGGCTCTAATCTTCCAATGAATTCCAGATAGATGGACAGCTATTTCCCCATAGATGAAAATGAGCCTGAGGGAAAGTGAAGTCGAGTTATTTACAGTTCATTTCTGTGTCATGGTTTTTGGTTTTTTTTTTTTTTTTGGTTTTTTGTTTTGTTTTGGTTTTTTTGGTTTTTTTTTGTCTTTTGGCTTGTTTGTTTGTTTTACATGTGTGACTTAGTAAAGTTTGTTTTGCTTTATTTTTCATTTTCTTTTGTTATCCTGTGATGTGGTAATAAATTTTAATGGTTTAAGACTCAGCTATCCTAAGGCTACTCTCAACTGTTTTTAGAGGAATGCAGGCCTGTAAATTTGACTTCAGTTAAGTGAGGAAACAGGATACAACAGGAGGAGCAGGTAACCTGTCTATTTAATAGACAAATGTTTAGTAGCTAAAGCTCTGTAATCCATAGAAGAAAGAAGTTTTGAGCTGTATTTTGGTCTGACACTGGTCAAAGTGACAGAGAAGACCAAAACTTCATGACTTTCTAAAAGGGATTAAACGTTACCTGTAATATTTTGAGCTCATGTCTGCACAACGTGTAAAGACAGTGGCAAAAAGGCTATGAGTATCACAGACTTGTGGACCTGTGAGAACATTGTTTGTTTCAACCAGTGATAAAATGCCAAAGAAGAGAAGCATTTGTAAATGAAGGATGATCAGACCTATAATGCTGGGGTTTGGGGGAAGAATCTTGTACCTACCAAATGCATCACACTCCTGCTGGCTCCAGTGAAAGACCAAAAACCATCTGTGGAAGGAAATACTAAGGGTAGAATTATCCAAGCCAGCAACGTAAGGATGTAGGGCCAAGTAAATGGTGAAATTATTTACTTAAGTCATCTTTTTCAGCTTCTGCCACAAACTCTCCTCAACAATTCAGTTTTACTCATTGAACTCTTTCCATTTCTGAAAATATCAGTGGTGAAGAAAACGATGTTGCTCTCAGACACTTTGTTGATGCTGAATACAACTGTAATAATCAGTGTACTCTGAGAAAAGGGTTTAGCATGTAGCTTCTGTTTTCTGGAACAGTGTTCACTGACCTTGTTGGAGGTGCAGTTGCTGCTGATGTAGGAATAGCCTCTGTACACTATATATTCTTTAGCCCTTCTGAATAATTTAATTTTTCATTAAGTAGAGTTTGTTAAATCAACTTAGCTTTTTATGTGAATGACAATACAGTACTATTTGAAGAAAATTAGCCTCTTTATGCAGAAAGAAATTATGGTGCCAGGAGATTAAATAATAAATCCACAAACTCTACATGAATTCTTATGTTTGTGCATAACCAGAGCACTGCAAAACTATTGAAAAATTACTTTGCTGGAGAACAGATTTCTCCCACTATGGTTTTTATGCATGTTATAGGAATAGAGCTATTGAGATACAAAGGCACAAACCCCCAGCCCAACCAGACAACAACACTAATAAATCTATTCAGCTTTTCTTCTTTTGGAATAGTTTTGCTTTCAGTTCTTAAAGAGAATGAGTGTTGCCTTACTTTTTACTGTTAAAAATAGCTAGTTTCATACTAGCTAGTTCCCAAGACTATTGTTCTATAAACATAGCTATGTTATTGTAGAATTATCTTGTTATTGCATTCCTTTCTCATGGACACAGATCTTTGATGGACATTTCTCTTGACCACTGTAGTTAAAGAAGGAAGTATTGATTTTCTCCAATGAACAGTGATTTCTAAAAGTGTATGTAAGAATAAAGAAGGTGGGTCTTCCCCCCTCTTCCTTCCTTTCCTCTGAATGTGAACACAGCTGGCTCTGGCTCTTTCTTTTCTGCGTCTCCAGCATTCCAGCGGTGATAAATGAGCTTCAGAATGAAAGGGAACTTGGTATCACAAGCTGTGGTCTGTTCAGGAACTCCTAGAGTTAATGTCCTTCATGGCAGGAATAAGTGGAAGATTTACTGTGGGCTTGGTCTTTTCCTTTCTCTAGAGAATTAATACACTTAAAATAAATTGCACATGCCCTGAAATACAGAGAATCTGGGATGGGCTTTAAACTCTTGTATCTGCATTTATTTCTTTGCTTAATACTGCTCTGAACTGTCCTGCAACCTTGGCATAGATGTTTGCAGTTGTTACTGTTCTGTGTTTCATAAACAGAGATCATATTATAGGGTTGTGGTGCTTTTTTGTTGTTGTTGTTTGGTTGGTTTGGTTTTGGGGGTTTGTTCTCTTTTTTTGGGTTTTTTAACTGCATTATCGAGTTTTAGGATATGACTTTTTTTGTTTTCATTTCAGTAAAAAAAAAAAGCCTTTTACAATACACATCTTTACACATTTAGTGTTTGTACCATATATGTAATGTGTGGGTGGTTTTGCATTTAATATTGCATAATATTTTTTTAGAAAATTTGTTTTGGAGAAAAAAATCCACAGATATTACTGGAGTGAACACTACATAAAAAAACAAAGAAGGGCTGGAGTTTCAGGCACTGTGTCTGTACAACAGGTCTGCAGAACAATAGGCATTTGTATGTTTATAATAAGTGTGTTTTCAGGATGGGTTATTTTAGTTGATTTTTTTTTTTAACACGCTGATTCCAAAATATTGTTTTGACACTTATGATATTAGGCAGCAGAAATGAGTGTTCTGTGCATTGCAGCAAAGGCCGGTGATGGCTCTCTTCTCTTGCTATCCCCCAGGAGTCTTTCTGGAGGAGTACAGAAATTCTTGGATCAGTACCTGACACACTGTAGAACTAACTGGGATTAGGAGCTGCTGCTACTTCCCTTTCTTGATGGCCTTTGAGTAACAATTAGTTTATCCCAAAAAAGTCTCTTCTGAGGACTGTAACCCAGCACTGACCTTATTCTCAAACTAGCTGTGATTTGCTTAAGAAAGGAAAGAGGGGAAGGAGGGTGGAGGGGAAAGATGAGATGTGGTTTGTCTGCAGCTTTCGTGTTTCAACTGATAAAAAGGAGAGGCAGTGTAGGTGCAGCTGGAGATCAAGTGCCCATTGTTTGGTGACATGATCGATTACATGTTACTATTATGTGTGTATCTATTACATGTTATTATGTGTTATCCTATTCACAGGTCTAAATAATTATTTTTTGCTCTCTGGCAAAATGCAAATACATCATTGTTTTTCTGAGCCATGAAACTTTATTTGTACTAAATTTAGGGACTATTTGGAGAAAACAGATTTCAGGTTGTCTGTGTCACCCATCAGGTGTGTGTCTTCATTATGAGTCCTTAGGATATTCTAACTTGAATCCTCTTTCATCATTTCTGTTCAGATTCTGTGCTTCTCCATCCTCAATTAGTTTACTGTTACAGTGTTCTCTATAAACAGAGAGACTGAGGCTCTTACCAATTTGGAATCAGTTATAAAATGTAGGTACAGCAGATGGGAAATTCTGATGTTTTTCCAAGGCTTCTAAAGCTTACACAAGTGAATGTAGATGTTTTAAGATCTCAGGCATGAGTTCTGTGGTGGTGACCTCAGAGAACGTTGTGGTGTTCTGGGTGTGTTTTTGGCTGTAACGCTTAATGTAGTTTTCATTATTGCTGTCCTTGACAGCAGAATGTCAACTATAAAATAAAAAGAACCACTTCTAGGGAAAGCCTTCTATCCACCACACTTTACCTACAGTTCAGAAATTGAAATAATAGGGCTAGTTTTGAAGAGACTGAAAATATGAAGAGTAATGATCTATATACAGAAAAAGTGGGTTTTTTTGGCTTTTGTTTTCTATAGTTTGTGCAGTGTCTGTATGTTTCAGTATCTTGGAAAAGTTTCCTTTAAGAGCCTGAAAACAGAAGCGCAAAGTACCTTCTGGGTGACTTCTTATAGTCCTGTGATTCTTACAGTGTCTTCCTATGAGAAATGATAAATGTGTTCAGAGGAGTTGAGTAAAGGTGCATTTTTTAACAATCACAGATCTCTTAAAATTAAAAAGAGAACATTGCAATAGTCTGCCAAAAACAAGTACTAACTTTTTACTTCTGAAATATAGATGTATTTGGATAGTGATAGAGTGTGTGGACCAAAGTTACTGGAGAAAAGAACAAGCAGCTGTGTGCCTGCCTTCTGCTATCTCTGAAACTGTAGTTTGACACACACAAAATACCTTGTGGTTGAAGGAGGCATCGTTGCCTTGGCAAGCTGTTACCTATCAGTTGGTTATCACTGGAACCCCTGCATCCTGCTATGGGTAAACATGTTTTAGTAAAGTAACTCCTGCAGATGGGTGAAGTCTGAGGCAACACAATTCTGTAAATATCCATGGCTGTTCATCTTGCAGGACTTGCAGTGACAGTCTAATGGGAATACGAAGTACAAGGAAATAAGAATTGCTCAGGGAGACGGTCTTTACTGCAGAATGTACATAAATGAGTTTTTGACATCTTGTGGAGTTGTTTGCATTTTGATCAGTCTGTTTTGTCATTATTTGAAAGGTTCTTTGGAGTTGAGAGTTTATCTAGGGTTTCTTTTTTTTTGGTTTTTTTTAGTCATGCTTTACCACAGGAGAGCGCTACTTTTACCCCAGACAGTTGTGAATCAGCAAATGTGTAATGTGACCTTACAGCAGAAAGAAATACTGTTACTGCTAGAACCTGCTGTCAAGTTTTTCAGTTGTTTTCTGCCTTTACTCTGAAATACAGTGGCCAAATGATGCATGCACCATAAGGCCATTAGCTTGATGCATCCTTCTGACTGGTTCTTACAGGCATTTGGAAAGAACAGTATTTAAGCCTTTGGTAAATTGGAGCAGTTAATGCATAATATTTCTAGGTATGAGGGATTAGATGTTTGCATCAGGAAGGCAAATCTAAGAAAACTCAACAATGTAGAATGAAGTTATTAATTCTTTGGATGTGGAAAACTCAGACTCTCTGAGAGAAATATTTCAGCCTTCCCAGCCTCTAGATTTTCTTTCTTTCCATAGTAAGTATGAAAACATTGGTAATGAATTCTTTATTTAGCTGTGTTTTCCAAAGAAGATCGATGAGCTCAATCACTGGAAGCCAGTGCTTGTAACTTCTGTCAAGATGTTGCCTGAAACCTGTGGAATTTTGTGTGGTTCCTTGTGGCTGAGTTGCTCTCTTCCTCTGCTTGAAATGATAGTGCATCTGTCAGACTACCACACAAGGAAAGTCAGATGCTGAACTGGCAGTAACCATCTCTTCATGTATGATATGAAAAAAGCAAACTGCAGGTTTGTTTTTAATGAAGGCATGGTTGTCAACTCTGCCACATCTCTTCTGTATTTGTCCATCAAATTGCAAATTTGTTTTTATTTTGGACTGTTGCAAAACACATCTTTGGTCCAAGGTTTATACACAGTAAGATAGAGGTAATAATCTCTGGAGAACTTGCTTGTGAGGAATTTTTTTACTAAATTTTATTTAATGCCTGGTTTATCTGCATATGCAAAAAAAAAATGTGAATGGGATGTTTATTAAAAAATACAAATGAAAGTATCCAGATGATCAGTGAAAAATCAGTTACAGTTCCTGATGAAAATATACATGAGAGTGCAACAAATACCATTTGCAGAGTATGGGAGAGAGTGATTCAGGTTTGCTTTCTTATTCTCTTAAATACAATTGTTGCATTCAGTCTTACAATGCACTGGCAGGGTTTACTTTTCTTTTTTTTTTTCATTGATGATTCTTTACTCCCTTTCTTTCTTAGCGAGCTTGAGAAAATAATATTTGATCACTTGCACTACTACCCAGGTCAGGTAGGCTGACTTTCTTAGTAACTTACTAATGGAATGTGTGATAGCAATATACCATTTTCAGCATAGTTATTTTGGTGTCATGAAGGGCATGATTTGATTCAAGGCCATCTCAAGTACAGAATATCAGTTGTGAACTTCACTCAATAGAAGTTTTAACATTTTTTAAAGTATGAATCATTTCAGGAGCTGGAAGAGTGTCACTGGGCAACAATTGTAATGGATCTTCCTGGAGAAAAAGGGGAGAATTTTCTTGGGTTGTACCTGGCATAAATAGTGAAAAACAGTCATTTAGCTCAAATTAAAGGGGCTGTGAGAATTTAAGACATTTGACTGTTTCCTAAACATCCAAATGTATTTGAATAATTTGCTCTGTACTCTTGTGTTTTGATGCATGTTAGTGGGAACAGCCTTTTCATAGCTTGTCTTATGTTCTATTTAGCAATTAAATTGTGTTGAATGGATTATGAGAAAAAAAATGCCTGGATAGAAATAAAAAAAAAATCATCATCTTAACAGAAGCCAAGGTGAATTTGTTTTATTAACAAGTTCCTTTTGGACAATGTCCTAGTGTAATTCAGGGAAATGGATCTTCCTTTGGTGATCACAAACCCATGTTCCCATATTTCCAGTGCTATGTACTTCAATAACTCCAATGTACAGGGCATATGTTTTAAGTGAGGAGGTGGAAATTGGAAAGCTTTTCTCTAGCACCATGTAGGAAAGACCAAACTAAAAATATGTGAACATTATTGCTGTGAAATCAAAGGCCTTCTCTGCCTTATCAAGTGGTATTAGAGGAGGGGGGCAGTTGATTGGAAGAGCTGCTACTGAGGACCCAAAACTCCTGCTTTGTGCCTTTTGTGTGGACTGGAGCATCTGTCAGAGGTTGGAGAGCACTACAAGTGTTCATGGAGTATATCCAGTTTAGTTTCATCTTAAAGGAATCTATTTGTGCCTCTCAAGACTGCTGATAGATGTGAACCAAAGTGTTACAAGTGGGAATGATCAGACTTGTCCTAAGAAAGTGCTGCTCATATAAAACTAACACAATTGCATAGGACTCTCCCAGAGACAGGCACGTGTGAAACTTGATTCTAATCAAATTCTTTATTCAAATAACAAGCAACTTCTTGCAAACAGGTAAATATCTAAGTTTGAATTTCTGCCTGAAGGAAGCAGGTTGCTAGCTAGGGCATTTTCTCAGCCCACCTAGATAAATACACCACTTCTAGCAGAACTGTACTAATCTTTTTAATACTTTAAGTGAGCAGTTAGCAGAGGAAGCTCAGAACAAAGGATGCAAACCTGACTTTGCCCAAGTCAGCTATGAACTCTTGTTGACTTGAGCGGCTTGTGCTGAGAGATGAGTTCTGCCCTTTCCCCATCTGCTGTGGTTTCAACTGCCAGAAATCTGTCCTGGTGCTTGACTGGCCCTATTTCAGATGTTCTGGGGGCTTTACTTTCACAGTCCTCACAGGATTAGGGAACACTCCTCCTCTCCGGTAAAATCTAAGGTTTATCCTTCCCCTTGCATTTCTAAAGTTTAAATAATTTGAATTTACATGCCATCCTTTCTACCATTTTTCATTTTGAGTCTTGGCTTTGTTTTCTCTCTTGTGTTTGTTTGTTTGGTTTTTTGGTGTTTTGTTTTGTTTTGTTTTTGTGGTTTATTCTTGTTTTTTTATCCCCTGAATAAGTATCAAATCTCAAAGGCAGCATAGCTAGATAAAGCCAAAGTGCTGCCCCTGTACTCAGTGTCAGTTTGCATAGCGTGGGAGTAGATGATTAGAGGGAAGGAGGGGCTTTTGACTTCTATGCCACTTGCTATATTTTGCATCCAATTTTGGCTACGGCAAAACTTGTGGAAGCAGAGAATGTGTAATAATGGAGAAGAATCTGCTCCCAGTTTCCCTGTTCTCGGGACAGAAACTGAGCTTGGGTAGGATTGTTCCAAGTAATGTTTGACACAGGGATCAGATTATGTAAGGGATATTCCTCGGGGCCTCAGTGTGATGGAAAATTGTTTCCTCTGATTATAGGACTCAGTCATTGGTGTGTCACATGACAGTAGCATTGGACCAGGCTTCTTTTTGAGAAGGGAAAATCCTGGGAAAGTTTAAAATCAATCTTTTTTAGTGCATCGTCCAGAAGAATTTAGGAAGAATGGGTTTCCTTCCAATTACGTATTCAAATGCAAGCATTTTCTGTGAGGAAAGGGTCAAATTTATTTCTCTGAATGAATACAGAATGCAGATGGTTGTCAGCCTGAGCATGTTTCAGGTGGGCCTTGTATACTTATTTTGGTTCCATACATGGAAGGAGCCTGCAAAAAGTCAACCTCCCTGGGTGGTAATATTAAACAGTGAAGCCTACAAGCACACTGATCTCCAGAGACAATGCGAAATCCAGAGGGAATACACCCGTGTTCGCTCCTTGACAGTGCCAGCAGGAACTCTGTCATGAGAACTGCAACTTGCCAAATGTTTGTATTTGAAATACACCCTTGTGACATCAGAATGATTATTGTGTCAGAGCAAAGGCCTTTGCAGTACATAAAATCTGCTTTTACCATACAGGTATAGGTGTATTTCAAGAAAGAGTAACTAATTCAAGTGGGATCATGTTGCATCTTCTCATTTTGTGATGAAGATGACACTGAAAATGGATGACCTTCCATGTATTCTGAAGTGTGTGCTGCTGTTGTGGTTTAAGACACATTGTTGATAATGTGGTGACTAAATGGAGACTGCTGCCAAAACACTTCAATTGCATATGCTGACTTTTACAAGTTAAAGGATTTCTGTGTCTTGCAGGAGAAGAAGTGGTCTGGCAGAGAAGTAATGTGTGTCAGCATAAGGATTTCTGCCCTGATATGCTCAGCCTGTTTGCCGGGTTGAAGGGTCCCCTGGGCCATATCCATTTGCTTTTTCTCTTTGAGAGTCCCTTTGGATTTTTTTTGTGTACCCTGGGAATCTTAGATAACCCCAAGTTTAATTGAATTTGTTCCCTGTGTGTGTCTCCAGAAACATCATCTAGAGTGCCTGCTCAGTTTTTCTCCTCAGATACCTCTTCTCACCCACCTCCTGTCCTTGTGGTGGCCGTTGTCAGTTGCCCATGAGAGTGCTGTGGTGCCATGGGCAGCAGTTCTGGCCACGTTGGTGTGTTTGTCCCCATGGTGGAGCTGGCTACGACTGGAGTGACTCACAGCCTCTTTCTACAGCTTCTGTCTGGGGTTAAACCACGAGAGTCAGTCTTTTGTGGCTTTTGATATCATGACTAGAGACTGAGAATTGTGCTGCTTTAGCAGTGATGATGAGATGCCACCATGCCCTGGTAGCAGCTGGCTGTTTCTGGGGGTTTGTGCTGCAGGGGAGCACTCTGGCTAATCCAATTTAATACACCAAAGAGTGGTGCTTGGAGAGGCAGATTCACATCCCTTTCTGCTGCCTGTTCAGTTGTGACAGTCCTGTCCCTCCAAGTTGTCTGCAAGATAGCTGTGAGCAATAACACTGAGTCACACGAGTGAAATTACTCAGAATTGGTATAAAACTTGAGTGGGTTTTTGGGAAGAGGTAAGCTGATGGAAGATGAGAATGCCTTTCAGTAAGTTCATTGTGCTTTGAAAAGTACTGCTATTCAGTTTATTTGTTCTCATATGTTGTAAGCATCCGTGAATGCCTAATGCTACTAGCAGATAGTAAAGTGTTATAAATAGCTGATAATTCAGTTGTTTAATCCCCTTTATAGAATTTGCCATAATTTTAGTTTAGAACTGTTTTCTAGTTTCCAACAGTAACTGATTTGTTTCAACATAACAATGTGTGCATTTTTTTGATGATATATGAGTAAAAGAAAAGCTCTTTAACATAATAAAACAGTTTCACGTATTAGGCCCTTATAAAATTATTAATTAATTATTAATTGGAAAATGGTAGCAGAATCAACAAAGCTGAAGTACGGGCAGAAGATGGTTCTGTTTGTTTGGTTCTCGTGTTCTGTCCATATAGTAACAGATACATTGCAAATGCAAGTATGATTGGAGCAAAGTCAAGTGTGAAAGTAATATCAACTACAAGGGCTGGGTGTTGTGGAAACTGTTTATGCTTCTTTTGCCTTTTTTGAGGGTGGTATATTATCTCTGTATCTGTGTTGAAGAGTGACTCAGTAAAGCTGAAAAATATTTCAAAATCCTTGGAAAGGGAGTCCTTTGAAATTTTATGAAAGTGTTGTTATTTATTGTGGCTAATAAAATGTTTTTTTTTTTTCGTTATTCAGAATATAACTTCAAGAGAGGTCTGCCATAAAGCTTATTTTTCAATGTTCTGTGTTTCAAATTATTTTGTTTTCTGGTATTTGATTTAAAACAATATGAAATCATCCATGACATTGCAATTAAATAATGAGATAGAATGAAGGCAAAATGAGGTAATCAACATGTATAAACAGTTAATCATGCAGGTGTCTTATAGGCACTGACATGGAGGATTTCTAGTTTTGGTGTCTGTGGCTCATAAAGAGAGTTTGCAGTATTGAATAGGACTAGAATTGAGAATGTTGGATTAAGGTGAATTTCCCTGTGTAGTGCTCTAATCACAGCCAGCAATTAAGTACCTTGAAGCTACTCTCTCCTCCCTCCCAGATGGTTCAGCTGTCCTGGTCGTGCTCCCTCCCAGCTTCCTGTGCCCCTCCTCACTGGCAGAGCATGGGAAACTGAAAAGCCTTTGACTTAGATTAAGCACTACTTGCTAACAACTGAAACCATCAGCATGTTATCAACATTATACTAAATTCAAAGCACTGCAGCAACTACTAGGAAAAAAATTAACTCTATCCCAGCTGAAACCAGGACACCCTACAGATGCTCCATGTGACTGCCGGACACTGGAGCTTTGAGCACAGCTGTAACACAGATTCAAGAGTAATCCCTAAGTCCATAAAAAGAGTTTTTGAACACAAATTTGTGGGGTTTTTATTTTTATATACCAGATAGTAGATACTGGTTTGTATTTTCAGGTGTGAGACTATACAGGGAGCATAAGAATGAAAGTGAGCTTGTAGTGATCTTTCACTGAAATATGCAGGAGTCTTGGTGGTGAAAAGTAATATTTTACTCTTCAATTAGGAGAGGTGTTACAATATACAAGAACTGGATTTTACAGGCTACCTTGAGTCTGGCATTTCCTCCTTTTGAATATTTTGCTTAGCAACCATTTCTTTATGTGATTTTGTGGAATCAATTTAATATTTATGTAATGATGGTGCCTATGGGCTTGATCACGATCAAAGACCTGTTGTACTAACATGCATATAGGCACAATTTCTTTGCTCTTAACAATTTCTCAACTGGAACTTCTAATTCAGTGTCATCAAATTAAAGCTCCAGGGGAAGTATGTCATGTTACAGCTGTTTTTTTGGTTAACAAAACTGCATCATGGCTTTTTATAGAGTGATATTGGATTGGAATAATAAGGTGGAAGAGTGAAAAAGAATTACTTTTTTTGGCAGGGTTGTATGGGGACAATTATGTTGAATATCTTTCAAAATTTTTTGTTCCTCTATGATGGTTAACTGAGAGGTAATGGGCTGCAGGTTTTCAAGAAAATGGCAGTGTTTTTTTCTCTTTGCCTGCCTGGTACAGCACAAGATCAATATAAAGAACATAGCACTGCAACTAGAGAGAAAAAAAAGTGCTTGAGCATTATCCACATTCATAAGATAGAATACTTGGCTTATTGGAAGCAATGATTAGACCAAATCCCAGAAGTTTTCAGTACTGATTCTTAGATGATTTCTCATCAGTGGTCAAAGAGGAGAAACAAAAAAATCATACCAGACTTCAAAGATTTAATTTATAAAGAAAGATTAAGAGGCTTACTTTGACTGAAAAAGAAGGATGTATTTTATGGCGATTTTAGTGACATTTATATATTTGGGGGGAGGATGGCTAGTGTTAAATGAACTCTTTATTCATGCAGAAAGAAAAGGGAAGAATCAAAAGACATTAAGAAAGGCTGAGAAAAAGCTTGAGTGAAACATTTTTACACATAGAGTAATAAATGCATGGACAAAAATACTGGGAAGTTTATTGAAACATAAAGCATTGAGGGACTGTAAGGTGTTTAGTTTCTGAGGATCAGAAGATACGGAACTGAAATAGTTGAATAGAAGTGAGGAAAGCATAAATAAGATGCCAAGTTTAATTTGGTGTTTTGTTTTTTTGTTTTTTTTTCCCTTGAAATTTAAGTATTTGAAGTAGGGGAAATGTATTTTAAAGCAAATTATTATTTTTCTATTTTTCAAAACCATCTTTTAAAGATGAAAGCAAGATTTGAACTTCTCACGCATACTGAGATGCACTCTAAGCTCTCATGTTCACCATGTTTTAATGACCAGCTTCTGCTGGCTATGCATATCCAACAATTGGATTGATGTGCTTAACACTTATGGCCTCTTCCAATTTCAAAGAGATATTTTTATCATCTTTTCCTGTGTTAGAATTATCAGTGATAGGAGTCTTGCCAACTTGCATTATTACTGCAACTTTGTGGACTGCCCCACAAAACATATCCAGAACCTCTTGATTTCAGCAGTAAGCATAGGGTAGTCACTGTTTTCCATGTAATACAAGACAAGTATCAGTGGAAGATGAGCCCTTCCAATTCTCAGATTTTTCTCCAGGAAAAGTATTTTAAGTATTTTATTGAACATGTTTACTGTTCGTGGGAAAAAAAAAAGAAAATAGATGAAGTTTGCTATGTGTTGCCTATTTGCTGAAGCTGGTTTCAGATTTGTCAGGGATAGTTTTCCTATCTTATACCAAAATTGTAACATACCAAAAATGTTATGCTATTTTAGGTGTTTCATGGCATTTGCATGAACATAGACTCTTCAACTACCTTGCTCTTACTATAACTTAAACCTTCAGATTCCTGAAAGCTGTGCATATTTACACCCTGGCCTTTCAGAGTTGAATCTGGTACTCAGACTGAGTTGGTTTTGGCAGAAGACTTTTAATATTTGAGTGACAGTGAGGAAAAAGGGGACAATATAGATCAGCTGACTTGCTGAAATTTGCTTTTCTATTATTTGAAGCTGTTACATCAAGTATTATAGATAAAGAACAGTAGAAATTAACATAATATAAAATAAATATATTTGCTCTCTGGTAATTTGGAATTATACAATATAATGCATAGAAAACCAGATTTTGTTAGGTTTACTATTTACAAAACTAGTTGTTATGAATTAAGTTGTTTTCAGATTAAAAAAATCGAATGGGAAATGCCTTCTTGGATTCAGTTATGTAATTTCTCAGTAGTAATC
The DNA here is from genome assembly GCA_013398175.1 of Climacteris rufus. NCBI lineage: Eukaryota > Metazoa > Chordata > Aves > Passeriformes > Climacteridae > Climacteris > Climacteris rufus. The sequence continues at coordinate 353,543 of VZRZ01006132.1, forward strand.
TCTTCATTAACCTTTTTTCTTACCAGGAAGGTTTGTTAAATGTATCGGAACCGTTCAAACATCCCTTAGATTCTTGTCTGTTTGTACCTTCTGCTTAATTGGACATAGTTTGCTTAGATATGTTAAAACTTTTCCAGAGCAGGTTTCCACACCTGGATACGTTCCATGAAGCTTCATTAGCCTAGGGCTATCATAACCTTCCACAGGAGTAGGCAAGGCAGTAGATAATTTTTAAGTAACCTTTTTATCCAGACCTGAAAATGCTAAAAATATGTTTAGCAGCATACTGGCTATAGCTGACTTCCCTTTTACTTGGCAGCTCGTCTGAATTTGAGATAAATTAGAAGAGAAGATACAAGTTTGCTTAAAACACCTACCAATTAGTAAGTGCATTTTGACTCTTCAGAACTGAGCATCCATATTTAATGCAGGTTGTAGCATGCATTTGCTGTAGAGCATCTGGATCAGTTTAGAGCTTTCTCTTCTCCAAACTGAACAACCCCACCTCTCTGTCTGTCTCTAGGAGAGGAACTCCAGCCCTCTGATATTCACAGCCCTCCTCTGGACCTGCTGCAACATATTTTTCTTGTGCTGGGGACCCCAGGGCTGGGTGCATGTACTGGTTTGGAAACAAACCAGAGGAGGAATTAACCCCAGAGAAAAATATTGCGAGAGATTCCAAGTCAGAACTACAATTTAATAGGACAAATGAAAGTAAAAGCAGTAATACAGAAAACACCAGGCTAAACTGACAAGGTCACAGTACAACCTGCCACCCTGTTGGTCAGGGTGCTGATAGCAGTCCAGTCATGTAGGGCTGCAGTTCTGCTGGAGCAATAGATGTGTTCTTGGTTGAAGTGGAAGAAATCCCATCTATCTCTGGGGGTCTAGTGGTTGTGGAGTTCCTCCTCTAGAGACCAGTGGAGATGGGTGTCTTGTGTTGTTTTCACCACTCCTTTTATGCGGGTGGGATGGTCAGTTCCTTCTTTTTGGTGTGGGATATGTCACAATGGGATGATATCATTTGATGGCCCATTGGTGGACAGAGTAGCTGCTTCTTCTCAGAAGATGTTATCAGGGCTGACTCATTGATATGAAGATAAGAGGGATCACCTGCCTCTTATGTAATGCCCAGTTTGCAATCTTGGAGGGTGTGGTGTGCATTGGTCAGCTGTTGTGAATGACCCATGGTTAACAACTCATCAAAAGGTGATGGAGATGGTGGTAGAATACATTCCTTTGGTTACACTTTCATGTAACCCAAGGTGGTGCAGCACTGCAGGTGGAGCCTCACAAAACCAGGGCAGAGGGATAGAATTCTCTCCCTCGACCTGCTGCCCACAGGGCTTTGGATGCAGCCCAGGACAGGGTTGGCTTTCTGGGCTGCAACCACAAAGTGCTGGCTCACGTCCAGTTTTTCATCCTTGAGAACCTCCCAGTCCTTCTCTGCAGGGCTTCTCTCAATGACTTCTCCCAGTCTAGGGATTGTCTGGGATTGTCCTGACCCAGTTGCAGCAGCTTGTACTTTGACTTATTGAACTTCATGGCATGGGCCCGCTGTTGAGCTTGTCTGGGTGCCTGTGGATGGCACCCCATCCTTCAGGTGTGTCAGTGGCACCACACAGCTTGGTGTCACCTGTGAACTTGCTGAGGGTGCACTCCATCCCCTTCTGTAGGTTGATGAAGATATTGAAGAGCACCAGCCCCAAGACCTGAGCCCTGAGGGACACACTGGTCACCAGCCTCCACCTAGACATAGAACCACTGACAGCACTTGGCTTAGTGTTGGATGTTCAGGATTCAGTGAAGTTTGGGACCCGTTTTATACTGAAGTCATTTTCTGAAGTTTTAAAAACTTCTTAGATGCCTTTTTTATATTAAAATTTTCCTCAAAGTGCACAGTAAATTATTATTAAATTTCCTCCAGCTCCATATTCACACACCTACATATGGTGAACTCTGTTAATAAAATCTAAATTTAATGCTAGTAAAGGATCTCCTGAAACTGGAACACAACTGAATCAAAGTAATCTTCTCCACCCCAGCCCCCACCAAGATACATCAGTAGGGCATAATCTCAGATCCTAAAGTTTCATCCACTTTGTAAAACCTCAAAAATAAAAAGCAATTAAAATTAAAGTATTTCAGTTTAGGCTTTTATTAAAATACAGGCATATATCTGCTTTAGGTAGAAAGGTAGATTTGTGTGACTGAGTACAGCTGGGGATTTAAACAAAATTTGATTATTTAAAAAGATTATTTAATTTATGCTGTTATGTTCCCTGTTCTTTGAACTTTACCTCTAAATCTTGGTAACCACCATAAAATATTATAACCAAGTACAACACAAAATATAATCCAATGCAATTTAAAGAAGATCTTAAACTCAGTGTGTTTAATGACTTGCACGTGCTATGTGAATGGAGTCCAGTCAAAGTTTTCTGTATTGTAATAACATATGTAGGTCCATTGCACTGAGAACCCCAAAATGCAATGAAAAAAACCCACAAAATACTAAAATATATGCTACAATCAAAATTATGTTTAAGGAATGTACTGAAGTAGTGGTATTTTTATGTGGAATACTAGTACTTGCCAATCGTGTTGAAACAAGATATTTCAGTACAAGATTTAAATCAGTGTTACCACAAACAAAAAGAGAAACAAGAAAATCCCCAATGATTTAACAAACTTAATTTGATACTTGGTTTTCATTTTGCTAGACCAGCAGAGTAACTTAGATCTAGTTCATAGCATGAAGTTTTGTTACTCCGAGCATACTATGTGTGTGAAGTGACTGGAACGAGGTGTTTCTGGACAGCAGAGCATGTTTGAGCTCAGAGCTTGGGAACAAATTCATTACATTTTTGAAGCTGCTGCCTAATCCATGTCTTCCAGGTGCTTGTGTAATAAGTGTCTTTATTACTATGGAAAACTCCCAGATTACAATCTCATGGTTTAGACTCTTTAAAGGTCCTTTAAATGTTTTGTTAGCTATTCAGGTATGCTGGAAATCAGTACTTAGGCCAGTATCTTCTAGCCATGATGTTAATTTTGGACCAGACTTTACCTTTCTGCACATACTGCTAAGGTAATCCATCATCACACTAAAGCAAGGGAAATTCCATCCATCACTGTTGTATTCTGATACAGGGCTGTAAGGGGGATGCAAGTCATCTTCCCAGTAGTAATCAAACAGCTGTGATACATGCCACTTTAAGCTTGTATCATCCTATAATAGATGGTTTTCTTCTACATGGGAGCCTGCTGCAAAATCTTCTGACAGATGGACTGTCTTGCAGAGGTTTCTTTTTTGTAGAATTTAAGGCTGTGAACTAGTTATTGACAAATACTACATCATCAGTTCCAGCTGAAAACACAGACTAATAAGTAGAACATTGGCACTAATCCTTATTTAATCAGCCTTAAAATGGTAATTTCAAATTGATGAGGGCATAGGGAATAGATTTTATACTTTTAAAGTGCTTCTAAAAATACCAGGAATGTGTGCATACAACCCAAGGATGAAATTAAAGTGCATTCTGCATGTATGGTGAGTGAAGCATGCTACAGAAAGCTGAGGTCAGAGTCATATGGGGACCAAAGAATTTCTTGTTTTAAAAACAGTGCACTTCTACTCTGAATTTCACTCAGAGTATCTAAGCGAGCACTGTTTCTTTATTTTTGTTCTGTGGCTTTTTGTTACTTACTCAAGTCCTTCCAGAAGCTGTTAAAACATGTTAAAGCACTAACAAAGTTTAATATAAAAAGTCGAAAAATTGTAGCAAGCTAAAGCATCAGAACTCATTAAACTGAGTTCAGTTATCTAATATAACCTCAGTATTTACAATATTGACAATCATTTCCCAGTTGTCTTTCCTGTATATTTAGAGAACCTGAGGCTGATAGATAAACCTTTGTTTTTACGATATAACACACTGATTTCTATAATGTTTTTATTTGTTTAACAGTGGTACTGATTATTATTATTAAATATGACCAGTGAGTATTCATATAAAAGCAGAAATAATTTCTAGCCACTTTGAGAGTTTCAGCACAAAGAAACACAATGCAACAGGAGATTGTTCAGATTGAGTAATACAAATATTTAATAAGCCTTACTGAGCGCATTAGTCTGCAAACATCAATCTCAATCTATTTTGAAACTTAGTAAAGTAAGCCATGAAACATGCATCAAGCATACAGTGTTTTAGTTGGTTTTTGATGTTTCCCAACTCAACTGTTTTTCAGATATGAGATTTATCTAAATACAGTTAATTAGTCATCTAATGCTGGAAAGTAGCTTTGTTGAAAGCTGAGCTCAGAAATGTTAATGGACACCAAAGAAAAGGGTGCTCATAAGCTATTTAAAGTATGAGAGCTGTGTCATTGTATGGACCTGAGCTGTGTGAGTGCAAGTATTCATCTAACTAGAGCAGAAAACAGTCTGGGCTGAATTTCTCTGGCAAGCGCTGGGGTCAATTCATCCAGTGCTGGTCTGTGCCCTTAACAGGACACTGCTCTGGGCACTTACATTCTTCAGTATATGCTAGGATAGCTTGTTACACTGCAGCATAGACTCATTCTGAGAGGAGATGGAGAATGGAGTATTTAGAAACTGCCTCAGTATTTTTATGTAGATATAGTTATTTAGATAACAGAAAGATCATACTACTATGGACAATATTTCGCCTGTTCTGTGAGAAAATCAGATGGAATCAGTAGTAACTTTTGCAACCTTTACATTTAGCAGTGGTTCAAGGCAAAGAATTAAGCCAAATAATTTGAAAAAGCAACAAATATCGTGGTTGTGTTAATGAACTTAACCCTGTGTTTTTTTTTCGTATTAGTTCTTGCTCCAAATCAGCAAGCAGAGTTTATAAATGTTTATAAAGCTTCCAGTAGTTGGTATAGTAAAACTGCTAGAGATTATTTCGCAGTCTTAAAATATATTTACACTGTATCTTCTTCCTTCAGTGAAATACCCAGTAGATTTACTTGCATAGATATCCATCTATTTGATAATATCCTCATAGTCAATTCTGGAGTTAGCTTACAGACACAATTACCAAAAAAAAGAAGAGGAAGTGCACCTAAACATTCTTTTCAATAAACTGTACTGGGAATACTGGGAGATATAGAAAGCCTAAAGCAATTAATGTTACACCTGGACTACCGAAGATAACCAAAGGAGATAACAGAGAAATGGGTGATGCCCTTTGCTAGAAGTAAAAATTTGAAGGCCTGTTAGAAGCCTGTGATGTGCCTTTCTCCCTTCCTCTTTTGGAAACACTTCAAACCTAACAAACGTCCAGTATGCATGTAAGAAACACAAACTAGGCAGTTTTATTTTGAAAATATTTTTGGGATATACTGGATGTGACCACCTTCTTTGACAGTATCCTGTTGTGAGTAAAAACTGCTAAATCCTGGCCGCAAATGATTATAAAATCCTTTTGGTTTTGTGAGCATATCTTTTGAAAGTCTTTTAGAAGTGCAGACATTTAGACCATCCACAGCTATTTCACTCTACCTTCTACCTTCTGCTTCTGATGTCACCTCATTAGAGGTGACCCGAGGCACTGTGTAGTATTATCCTGCTTAGGGTATTATCCTTGTTTTGTAGAAAACAGTAATTTATACTTTGTAATTGCTTTCTAATCTTTGAAGTGAAATTGATTGTATGTCCTATCCAAATGCTAAATGTAGATCAAATAGCTTATTGAAGCAGAGGGAGAGGGAAAAGGAGTAATAATGTGATATCATCAACCTTGTGTTTTATAGAATGTTGCTTTAATTGTGGCTCTGGTAAAGCATCAGAAAACTCGGAATAACAGACAGAAATTCAGTGTCATTGATGGGCATAAGCTGCAGAGTCCAGGCCAGAAAGGACATTTGATGCTTACAGAAATTTGCTTATGTTTTTTTTCTGGAACCAGTTTCATTACTCAAACAGAAAATGCACAAAACAATACAGGGAAGTTCCTTGGTGACAGCTGAGTACGTGACACTGGTAAACTCTTCCCTTTATTTCTCCACTGATGTTCCTGGGCAAACCACAAAAGCCTTGTCTTACTTCTGTGACTAGTTCAGCACAGGGTCTTTTGTCTGTTTTTGTTATTGCTTAATTCCTGTGTAAATATAACTGGTCAACTGCTGAACTGACTTAGGTCAGCTTAGTCACCATCTGTCAATATGTACTTAAGTAAAGAAATCTCTCTCCAGTAACCAGATAGTGACAAATAATTTTGAGAATATATTTGGTATCTAGTGCATAAAAAGGTGGGAATGAAGATGATTTGTAAGAGCAGATTCAGACTTAAAGTGAGAGCAATTTGGGCAAAATATGCATTTTGAGTAAGCCTCTAGCACCAACAAATGTGTAGTATGAAGTATCTTTAGCAATAGTACAGTTAGGTAGAAGACACTCAGTACTTCATAGGTTGGAGCTCAGGAGTCCTGGAAATCACACTTTTCCATACTGAAAAATATAACAAATTCTTAACGAATGAGATAACTATTTTTTTTTTGTCTTTTCTGAAATACGTTGGCTGATGAAGGCTAAGGCTTAACAATATATTATGCAATATTTATGATTTTTATTTTCTGGGGACAGTTTTCATTAGTATTTTTCATCAGTTGTCATTGCATTTTTCCTAACACAGGTATTATAAAATAGCAACTAAAAGTATTGTAAATAACCAAAATAGAACAGTTCTAGCACTTTTTCTTGCGCTGTTTGTTAAGCCAGAGGACCAGAATGTTAGTGAATTGATTGGACATAGCAACGTGTGGTAAGTTGGTTTATTTTCATGTGTCTATCTTGAGCTTATATGAGCACTGTAGAGGTAGGGATTTATCCATCTCCTGTCTAAAAAACTTGGTCACATGATGTTGAACCCTAAACAAAGAGACCTTGTTACCTCATTCCACACTTCAAGGCTCTTATGGTGGCTGATTGGTTCCTAACAGCCTCCAGTTCCAAATATTTGTGTATTAAAAGGTTGATTTGATCTTAGAAAAGGGCAAATTAACTTTTTTCTCAAAGGAAATATGCCAAAAGCTGTAACAATTTGCTCACAGAAACGTAGACCTAGGCTTGGCTGTGATCTTACTTTACTGGGTTTTTTTCTTGTCAATAACATTCAAGTAAGTTCTGTTTCACAATAGTCTGTGGTCCTCAGAGGACACATTTGAATTCAGTGTCAGTTTTAACATGTTGTGTTTTACTTTTTTGAGAATATCTTTGAGGTAATGACTGAAGTAGAGTGACAAAAATTATTTGGGGTTTGTGTTTAAAATAAAAGCATCTCTTTGAGGTTTTGTCCTTTGTTACAACCCCTTTTTGTAACCATTGCAGGTTGTGAAGTCAATTGATCACTTGTTTTTTTCTGTATCCAGGCACTGAAAAGACACTGTTTCTCTAATAAACAAGACAGGAAAGCTTTTTCCAGAATCTTTTGAGTTACTCTGACATCATTTATAAACATTAAGCCTTATTTAGTAGGTCTAAAAGTTCAAGCTTTTGAGAAACCTTCCAAATTGCTACCATGCCTAACTCATGAAAGGCTTCTTATAATCTAGAATAGATAAGGCAGCTGCAAGAAGTGTGGCATAGTGCCTGCTAGCAAGGGAAAGGGTTTTATTCCAGATAATGTACTTTGTGGAAACTGCCAGAGATCTGGCTCACCCTCAATCAGAAAGTATCTCGATCAAGATAAGATGGTGATAGTCAGTCTCTCAGCCTTCCAGGGGAAGGCTACTGGCTCTCATTCCTCATGTTTAGAAGTAATAACTACCAAGAGCTGCAAATATTTCAGATTTAGTTATCAGGGAGCAATAATGTGCTCTTTTTTGTGTGACTGCTGCAATTTTCCTGTTGTTTCTATGAAAATCAGGAGTCAAATTCCTTTGAAATTTCCTTGTGTTATTAATGTCTTAGGAGGGAGCAAAGAGGCTGGAGAGGTTCTTTATGAGGAGAAACCACCTTTGGTGTGGTGTGTTTACAACCTGAAAAGTAAATTCAGAGAAGTATTGCCTTCAGTGGGAATCCTTTAATATTAACAGAGCTTGTTCTTGCTTTCTCGAATCTTTAATTGCTTATCGCAACTGTGTTTCGAGAACTCTTCTATGACAAATCTAGGAAGTCTGAAAAATTCTAAGGAGTCCTGCTTATCCATACTGAAGATAGTTTAAATTTAGATGAAAATATCAGCACAAAGTTTGAGTGGTAAATAAATTCACTTCTAAGCACACTCACTTTCAGCTCCTGTCTGATGAAGTAAAGTTTGGATAACAGATGAAACGTAAGCGCAGGGATGCCTTGTTAGAAGCAGCATTCATTTCAGGTGTCAGTATAACTAATATTCTAAAGCCTTCACTTTCATGTAAGACATGCATGTCTTCAGCTGATATGTTAGCTCTAATGGTATAAAGAACTCTCAGTAATTAGAGGAGGTGAGACTTGGGTGTTCTGAAAAATTAATTTAGTTTATATAAAAATGCTTGTCTCTTACTGAGAATTATTTTCTATGCTGATTCATATAAGCATGTGTTCCTGTTGCAAAAAGGTGAAGATAATAGATTGCTGATGAGAAAAAGATTGCTTAATTTGTTTTACTGATGCTTAAAAGTATACATCATCTTTCTGAGGAGCATCAGCACAGCATCTATATAATCAGATGATTTACAAGAGCCCAACTGACAGTGTTGTGTTATTGAACAGATAATTTAAATTTTAACTTGGATTTTTTTTTTTTTTTTAATCCAAGTTGTTCAGTATACTGGAAACTATCTAGGTGTGATCTCAAATAGGCAGTAGGGTTTTGCAGCATTTCCATTGCAGCTTCTAATTTTCTTTGGCAGGTCCTGACCAAAATCTCCTCAACCCCTCTGACACTTGGGCTGTTTATACCACTAGAGCTGTATTAAGATTGTGGAGGAAGTGCCAATAGTTGCACTGTAATTAAATCTCCATATAAAGTAAGAAAATGTTGCAGAGAGGGAGAGAAATTTTAGGCAAGAACTCAAATGGAAACATGTTTTATTTTTAGTATTTTTACTTCACTTATTTATACATTCTGTGAAATAAAGGAGGAAGAGAGAACCAACTTCCACAGCATGTTATTTGATGAGCTGGTATTTCAGTGTCAGATTACCTTTCTGACCCTTTCCCCAGTCACACAGCAAGTCTCTAACTCCTACATGTTCTTTCAGACTTGCATACCAAATTTGTGACGACATTTTATCTATATGATGGAAGTCAGGGAAAAAAATAACACAGAAAACTGATGATTGTGCCTGTCACACAGCCATTGACCTTCCTTTCCTTTCCCAGAGCTGCTGTGTTGGGCTTTCTTTATGCTTCTGATTGAGAGCAGCTTTCTGAGCTGCAAGGCCGAGGAAGGGGATGAGCTGACAGATATTTGACAGCTCATGAGGGAGAAAATGAGAACTGCAACAGAGGAGGAGGAAGATCCAACTTTACATGATCTAGAAGGCCTCCGGAAATAAAAGTTGAAAGTTTAGTGTTTTCATTCCATACTGACTAATACCCAGTTTAGATTTCAGGAAATTAAGATCCTCATTATAAGATAATTTAGCGACATAAGGAGAAACTTCATGCATTGGAAATCTTGTGAACAGCAACCTTTTGGTAGCTTGGTGCAGGGTTGCTTCTAACTGGCTGTTACTCTTGTACAGAATGTGGAAAATGTGCATGGTGGAAATTACATTCCAAAGAGGGATAGCCACTTACAAAGTGCCTGTTTGAAGTAATTTTGTGCCTGTCCCTTTCTTCATCCAAACAAATGAAATATAGTCATACTAGTCCTTGGAATTCTTATTGAAAGCCTTAAGTCACTGCTTTGAAGATCTGAAGAGCTAGCACACCCATTTCCTTCATTAGCAGTTTTTTGGTCTTTGTCAGTCTTAGCAATGTTTAGTGTCTGTATACATATATCGTGTATATATTAATAGTGTATGTATGTAAGTTTTAGAAACTCCAAATTTTGATGCTTAAACAGAAAAAACAAAAAAATAAACCAAGAAAAATCTAGTACAAACAAAAAATGCATAACCCTCAACATTATCTCTGCTGAAAGATGGATCTTAAGTGTATTCAATTGTTGGTGTCTGTAGACTCTTTTTTTCTGACTCCCTTTGAGAGTCAGGTTCTGGAGGGGACACTGTGCTTACCCATATGGGATTACAGTCTTTCATAAAATCAGAAGTGTCAAGGATGATCTTCATAACAGAACAGCAAAAAGACAAGCAAATGATATGTAGTTGACCAAAGGTACAGTAGTAAAAGGCTTGTTCTGAATGCTCCAGCCAAGAATATATTTTAACCCCAAAGGTTTCCTTTTCCCTTCTCCTCCCATGAAACTGGTGTTTCTTGTTATCTCTGCCTCAAATCTCTCATCTCTGCTCCTTAAGCTTCAGCATGAAAATCATAAAAAAGGAGGAAGCTGTGGCTGTAGAATCTTGAAAAGAAGTGCAAGAGAATGAGACTAATGCAGTTGAAGGGAAAGAAAGAATTTGTTTCTCAGGGGAATGAGCTTTGGCCCCGTGTTTATTTTTCATTTGTAGAGGATGCAATTACTTACTGGTGAATCTGATAAATTTTATTATCTGAAAGTTAAAACTTACTATTTATTACTTCCAGTAATGTTATATTAGAGGTTGTGGTTTTTAATGAGGAATGCATTTCCTTTTCCCTAGATAAAATGTTACATCTCTGCTCTTCTTGTTAAGAAGTTGTTGACAGTTAAAAGTCAGAAAGAAAGTCTAAACCTAGAGGTTTTTGATTCTTATCTTGTTAGTCTGGGAAAAAAATATTTTGCTTAGTATTTTATGTGCAGATCATGACTGCAAAAGTTAGTTTTCCTCCTGCAATACAGCAGAAGCAAATAAGACATAGTGTAGTCCATGGTATTAAAATACCCATTTACATTGTTGGAGAACAGTACAAAGATTACCAAAAATTGAGTAGGATGAGCTGAACTACAAAGTAAAATATGGTTTTCGTTTTAATTTAGAGTTTTGCTTGATCCTGTCTTTAATGTAACTTCCAACAGGATCATTGCTTTTAGGGAATCCCAAGTTCTAAATTTGTAAAAGTGTAATGATTATGAACAGCTAAATCTAAAATTAAATATCAAGTTATCTAATAAATACTAGTTAAAAATAAATAATCTGATTCTTTTTAAAGTTCTTTTTAATAGAATTAGTTTGTGGTTGATTGTTGACCTGGCTCTTCCATATTATGATCATGGGAAAAGTCTTAACTTATTTTTCTGTCTACCTGGTTACACTTGAAGGAAGGAGAGATTGTGCTAAGTGAAAAACTTCTGTAGTCTGAATAAAAAAGCATAAAGCATTCTTATGTGTGTTACATGCATTTATAATGTGTAGAGTTCTGCATATAAATACAATAAAAATAACATAAAGAAGGAGATAAAGAGGAATTAAAATACCTTTCCTTTAAAAAAAATAAAAGAAAGAAAACAAAAATTGCTAGCAATTAGAACTGGCAACAAAAACTTACTAGTCTCACTGCATTTGAAAGGTCTTAATAAAGAATGGTGAATTGTACCCTTACATTAACTACAAAATAAGCATAGTTTAAACAGCTTTTCCAGGAGGTGACTTTGCATTCTGTGATGCATGATGTCATCACTTGAAATGTATCACTTTAAATTTTCTCGTCCTTGAGTCATCTTCACCAGACAACCCCAGCTTGGCATTACTTTTTCATTTTGCTGACAGAGTTTTGAGAGGGCAGTGGATGAGTAGGAGCCAATATCTACAGAGAGACAGAGGAAGTGTTTGGTGCAAGCTGTGGTCTGTAATGACCACTACCCAAATTTTGTGTTGTTCAAATTAAAATAAAACTAAGATTTTTTTGTAGTGGTCAGATCTCTATTAATGGAGGGATGACAGAATATATATTCAACAACCGAAAAAATCCCAAAGCATTTTTAATCAGAACATATTAAAAGATCCTGATAGTTCTCCCATCTTTGAAAAGAATGAAAAGTATGTTTGGTACTAAAAAACAGTCTGGCTAGAGAATTATGGCCCTGTATACAAATTTTTAGCTTGCTCAGCAAATCAGCCATAATATAATTTATTTCAAAAACATCAAGGAAATTAAATGTTACGTTATTAGAATAACACAGACTGTAGGTCTAAACAGGTAAAATTACCAGTATTAATATGCTGACTTACATCAAAACAAAAAATGTGGCAAATTTAAGTTGTTTTACTTTTGACACATCAAAGGCTTTTCATCCTCCAGTAAGTATGGTATCCTGTTCTGCACTAATCAGCACTTCTGCAGCTTTGTAGTTTTTTGGGTTTTTTTTAATAAAGCTTAAATAGTAGCCAGCAGATATTCATATAATTGCAAGTGTCAATTGTCTCGTTGTATGTATCAAACACCTTTTGAATCCCGAAAACTGTTTTGAAGTTTTAGTTTTAATTCTCCTGTGTCTTTTTTTCTGCTATAGTTATGTTGTCTGTACCCAGCTCCCATAAACAGGGTTCAGAATTTGTATATGGTTGGATTCACAATGTGGTTAAAAACCAACAAAACTGTTGCAGGTAAATACTATTATTGAACAAGTAATAACTTTTGGCTAATTAATAGTGTATTACAAGTGTAGCAGATACTAATTTATAACTTGGTTTACGCCTCAATTTCAGCACCAGAAATGGAAGGATAATTTGTAAGGGAGGGGAATCTGAATTTTCTTTATAAGTTTTATAACAACATGAAAGGAAAAAAAGAAAGAAAATGGTTGCTCTAGTCCATTTAATCTAATTTCTTTCATCTCTGTTTTGGAAAGTCTCTGTTGCTGAATTTATAGGATTCTCCTGATGGGCATTCGGAAAGCTTGTTGCTCTTTTGGTAAGAGTGGTCTGCTCCCTTACCCTGTTAGACCAGTTATGTGTGTTTGTAAAAAGTAATCACAGTTGCAAATTGCAAGGGATGGCCATGGGACTGGGGATGGCAGTGGGACAAGGAAACAAGCCTAGACAAACTTATGGGCACAGGCTAATACAGATTAATAAAAATAAATGTGAGTATCTAAAAAGAATTTTAAACTCATCACATATACTTCTAATATCATGTCAGGAAAATAGAAACTTGTTATAAGTTTAAATTTGTATTTTTTTCAAATATGTTGCTCATACTTTGGGAGTTTATGCATATTTTGGTTTTTTTTTAAGACTTTTATTAAATAAAATAATACTAGACAGTGCTTATTTCTGAAATGGCAATTTTCATTATGGGAAAATTAAATAGATTCATTTAGCCTGATGATAAAGTGTCTGTATAGCATATTACCCACAGGGAGACCAGCTGCCACATGAATTATCTGTGTCTCTTTGCCTCTTCTGGGGAAAGCAAAGCAAAGCTGTTCTGTGACCAGTGGAGAAGTCTGAAAAGATGTTATCTACAAAACAACAAACAGTTCTCAGTCTTCAAATGGCAGTCTCAAATCTAAGTGAGGATCTTGCAAAATTTAGGGGGTTTATGTAATTTTTTCCTAATAAGTATTTTCTTCAAATTGGGAGTCCAGAGAAATGTGTCAATAGTACAGGAAGAAGTAGAAATGCAAGACAAACATTAAAAGCAAAAAAGGGTATTTTGTATTTCTCTCAGAAAGTGTCCCTCTTTCCTGAGGGACTGGTGGAGATTAGTTCCTAAGAAAAATGTTTTTATGCACTTTCAAAATGCTGATGAAATAAACTGCTGTCCAGCCACTGACTGTCATGTAACATTCCAGGTATACATGGAAAATGGAAAAATATAACTGTATAAGACTTATTTTCATATACACTTATGTATATATTCTGTATATGTATATGAAAGAGCATGAATGTGCTAGAGGAAAAACAAAGAATTTTCCCCATGCCTATGCACTTTGATCTACATTAATCTGATCTACTTGTGTTTGTTCAGTTCTATGGTAGTCCTAGAGATTTTTGCTGCCTCCACTATGGAAAAGTTATTTGCCTTAAGTTAGTGATGTAATGTGACCTGGGTGTTTGTTTTTAAAAGTCTTGGTAATGCTGTCTTCATGATTCCTGGTCTCAACTTTTGAAAGACTAATCTTGGTGTTTAAGGATTTGCTTCTGGCATTTGACAGAGGCAAAATAAAGAGAAAGGAAATATCTTGCTCTTGGACTTCTTTTTGTTGTCTGGAAGCACAAAGGCCACTTAGATGCTAAATCAAAGCCACTGCTGGGTGTCAGAAAGTGTAAGTGGTAAGTGGAGCCATAGTTCAAGCTGCTTGCCCTGTGTAGCGTAACCAGCAGTGATTCTGAACGTGGTTTCCTAAGATTCTGTGTGCAGTGCCTGTCTTTTCACCCTTGCTGGGAATGTGTGAGCCAAGACCTTCACCAGCATCTGTCAGAAAGGTTAGAGGTCTTCAAAATATTCAGTACCCAGAATTCCATGAAAGAAGCAGAGGCAAGAGATTTGTAATAGCTGACTATGGCTGAGGAGAGAGAATCATTGCTTGTGTTGTGTTTGGAAGCTGCTTCCTCACTGGGCAGTACAAATATACCAGCTAGAAAATCAGCTCCTGTCTAACCAGGGCATGTGTTGGATCTCTCTTCCAGTGGGTGTTCCATAGAAAGGATATCGGAATTCCTATGTCAGCAGAAGGAGATGTAGTAGGAAAAACAAATCTGTAGGAATACAGTTGGTTTCAGTCTCCGAAGAAAACTTGTTGAAATCCTTAGTGAATGGGAGCAGACTTGAAAATTGTATTTGCATATTTCTTTAGTAGAAGGGTAGAGTAATAATTTAATATGGAAGGAAACTCTGATGGTCATGAAGTCCAAGTGCCTGCTCCCAGTGTGGCTCATTAGGTTAGGTTGCTCAGGGTCTTGTTCAGCCAAGTTGTGAACACCACAAAGGATGGAGATCACACAACCTTTGTGGGTTAACATATCCCAGTATTTAACCTCTCTGAGTTTAAACAAATAAAAAGCAATAAACAAATAAACAAACCTTAACCCCTATTTCCCTAATAGGTAATTGTAATTTCCTGCATTTCAACTTCTCTATTTCCTCCTGCACACCCCTGAGAAGAATCTAGCTCCATCTTCTCAGTACTTTCTGCCCACTGCTTTTCCAGGCTGAACAGGCCCAGCCCTCTCAGTGTCTCCTTTTTTGTTGTGTTCTCCAGCCCCCAACCATCACAGACTCACTCCAGTATGACAGTATCTTTCTTATACTGGGGAGACTAAAACAGTATCTTTGTGTGGTTTCATGGAGGCAAGTGGGTTCCGTTAACTGCATTTAGAATTCTCTAGATAAAAAAGTAACCTATGTTCTTACACAGGAAATAATAATAAATTCTACTCAGTTCTCTTTTTATTTCCTTTAATTTGGTGAAGGGGAGCTTGGACAGATTTTGTATTTCTTCTTTTTAATTTTGCACATTTGACTTGTTTTAATTAAATTTCTGATAAATTTCACCCTATCAGTTTACTGGTGGAACATAGTTTGTATTCTAGAAAGATCACCTGCAGGCATGTGAGAGATTTCATTTTTTCTTTTAGTATTCTTCCACCCTAGTGTGGATGTAAGAGCATTACAGTGTGTTCTGTTTTAGATCACAGGAGCAGTAAATTACTTTTGAGTTTACGCTGGACACACAGTTTGTTTTTTAACCTTAAAAATGCTTACTTTATTTGCTGAAGAAAATCAGAAAATACTTCCAGTGAAATCATGTTCTGTGTCTGATGATTTTTTTTTTTTCCTCATTATTTTTACCTATTCATTAAAAGGACCAGCTGGGTAGCTTCTTTAATTTACTTCTGAATCTCTTCAGAAAGCTCTTCTAACAGTAATACTTTACCTCATGCATATATAAAACCAGCTGCTGACCAGAGAGCAGCTTATGGCTGACAGAGTGTAAGCCTTATGTGCAACACCTGCCTCGTCTTTTTATATGCTGCAAACAACAAGGTGAGAAATAAGCACACTATGGAGCAGTTGAAACGCAGAAGGAATTCTAATGTAGTTGCAATGTGGATAATTCAGTTTGGGAAAAAAAAAACAAAGGTGCAAAATAAGTCAGTGAAACCAACAAAAGACATGTTTTGTGTATTCTCCAGCTGTATTTTCCACAATAATAAAAGAGTTCATTTGCTACATATTTTAATCCTAATTATATATATATATATCTATATATATGTATGGATGTAGTAAGTTAATTCACATTCATTTTTCTTACAACAAATGTTACTGGTATTAGGTGTAAGTCTGTTGGTATTATTTGAGTTTTTTTCCAAACATGAATACTCTTCCTGAATCACAAAAATAAAGGGTTGGATGGGGCTTAAGGGTTTATTTATCTTAGCCCCCTACATAAACGTGGAATCTGTGTATTGGTTTTCAAGAACATTCAGTAAGAGAGATTGCACACTGGGTTGAGATCATCTGTTTAATTGGTTTAGTTCTTTTATAAATGGATTTTCCTTCTCTTGTCTTCTGGGTAGTCAAATGAGAATCTTTTCTTGCAAACTAAGTCCATCTCTGTGTCCTCCAGAAGAGGCAAAGAATTGAGCAACTGTTCTGACGACTATTTTTGTATGAGGAACCTCTGAGACCAGGAAGCAAGCATTTGATAAAATATAAAAAAAACAGGTTACATTTTAGCCTTTTACTGCAAATCATACATTTTGACCCATATGAATTTCCTATGTAGGTTTACATTTGTGTTTACATAGTGTTATGTGTTCTTCAGGGAATACCATGTACCTCACAGAGAATAAATATCTGCTCTGTGTTGGTCAAAAGATGACAGTATTAAAGGGATTTGTACATATTTTGCTGTATATGGTAGTGGACACTCAGAAAGCCACAAATAAAGAATATTTAAGGCTGATTCCTGCTTTGAGAATCCAGATCAGATTCAGTACTTTTGTCTTGACGGGTGCAAGTGCCAGCCTATTGAATTTGAAGTGTCTTGTTTGAAGAAATGCTAGTTGCTATTTCAGTATGCTCAATTCCAAACCTTAACTTCCTGATTAAAAATTGCACTGTGTGTGTAGCATGGATATGTATCCACAAGGATCTTTCCTATTTTTTCTTTCACCTGTGTTAGTTATTTTAGTTCTCTTGTTTTTCTTCTGTCCATAAAGAACTATGTCTGAATATACTTTTGGAGGCAGTGGTGGGAGTTGTTCTTTCTAAATGCGGATGGCAGTTGTGTGTAAAATTAGTTATAGTAAAATTCCTAGTTCTAGGATCCTCCTTAAATCTAATTTCTTACTCTGAGCTTGTTGTGTACCTCATGTGTACCTCACATGCTGCTGAATCAGATTTGTGTTTTGGATTCAATTCCTTATCAGAATCATCACTCAGGCTTTCGGTATAATGGGAGCAACACCAGAATCAGTGATGTATTGCTAGTCAGAAGGTAGCATTGATAGTATTGACCTATCCAGCTGTTGCATGTCTAAGTAGTTAAAATTAGCTCCTGTCTAGCCACATTAGCAGCTGTATGGAAATAATAAAGCAAATTCAAACTCTTTCTGGGTCTCTGTTAGAACTTCTGTGACAGTATTGTAGACTGTTGCTGATGTTTACATTTTTATTTGTGTCATTGGAGATTCCACGCTAAAGAGTACGGATAATTAACTTGGGAAAACATTTATTTATATGCAATCTAATTAGCTGTTATTTCTTACTGAAACCTCTGTACCTCAAATAAAGATGATTAGAGAGGCATATAAGAAAGGCTGTAAGATTTCTTAGTGCCTCTGCCCAAATCTAAAAATGCTTTGTTCAGTGTGAAAATTATTCTGGAGACAAAAACAGCTCTTGTCCATTGATGGATAAACATGAGGTGCCCACAGTGATGTTTTGGATGATCCTGGTGGGTAAGGTGCAGCTGTTGGGCTGATGTGTGTAACCCCTGAAGCAATGGATAGGGTCTCTGAGTGCTTGATGCTTTCTCTTCCAGAGACTCAAAACAATATTTCAACTTTGACTTAATTTGCCTGTGTTGAAGAGGTCAGAGCACTCTCTGAATCTTTTAAAAAGCCTTTTACAGTAATGTGCTGTTCAGCCTCTCTTTGCAGCATAGGAAATGCTGAAGTAGGGTAAGGATTGTGTGATAGTTCATGGCTGGACATACCAGCATTATATTCTGCACTGGCTGTAGGTAGCAACTGAGTTCCAAGTAAGATTTGGCATGTCAGCTTCGATTTCTTTCAGTTAGATTCTCTTTCTCTCCCTCTAGTGTTATATTCCCAACAACTTTTTAGAATATAGGAATTGCAATGAAAAACTTATGATGAAGTCCAGTAGCTTATTGCTGACAAGAATCAGGTATTTCACACTAAGTAGTTTTATTGTTACTGTTACATTAATTTTTCCACTAAAACATTTTGTGTCAGTACCAGCTTAAGTGTTTCTAACACAAAAACCCATTAAGAACTTGAGGAGCATATGGCTTTCAGAACTTTTACTGATTCTATTGGTATTTTTCATGTCATTTGTATTATCTCTAGATATTTGCTAATGAAAGTTTTCAAATAGTTTGTGTGGGCCTGAAAACCTCTAAGGATTTTTCTGTGTGGCAATTATTATTTCAAGGGTAAGAAATATACAATGCCAAAAAAAAAAAAGTGCAAAATACACAGAATAATGCCTTTTCACTGTAGGGTAATTGGAACATTTTGTAGGCTGCTTTGTATTTTAGGAAAACATTTCATTATATTTCTTCTACAAAATATAAACTTCTATATCAGTCCTTTGGTTTCAACTCCAACTCTAACAGGTTTTAGAGTACATTCCTCTAAAGAGTTGCCAAAATCTGCCACCTGCTTTTTTTTTTCCTGTTACAGCACATGTTTTTTTATAAACTTTAGGTAACCTTTCCACCTGTCCACTGAGGGTTTTGTTGGAACTGAGTAACCAAGAAGTTCTTTGATTACCTGAGAATTTATGTTGATGGCTGTATTTTCCCTTTCCTTGTAGGGAATTGCTGTTTAGGGTATCACTACAATGAAGCAACATTTGTGCTTTTAACTGTATAGTGTGTGTTCTTACAGAATCAACATGCAAAATAAATTACTGCTGAAATTTTGCTATGTTTAAAAGCAGCAATATTGAAAAAAATTAATAGACTAACATTCTCAGCATTGCATTTCTTCTTTTGGTCAATGTAAATGAAAACTTCACAGAGATTTTGCATTTTTGTTTAATTTAATCTATTCATCAGCTTTATTGAAAGTAATACAAAGTGACACTTAATTCCATCATATTTGGCTAATATGTAACTCAGCTGTCATGCACCCAGAGAGATTCTTTAGGGTGTTCAGCTGTCGTGTAATTTATGGCACAGTTTTGTTGCATGAGAAAGGCAAATTTAAAACTGAATGTATTTGTTTTTCTTTTTCTGAATGGAGGAGAGGGATCTGGTAACAGTCTTTTTAAAACTGGATTTTCATGTATTTGCCTTGATAATATTGACCTTGGACTTCTGTAAAAACAGAAAGAATTCAAAAACTCAACAACAAAAGGTTCTTGTAAAAACATTCTCTGAGATGCCTGTAACATGCCTGTTGTTAGGAGGAAGAGGTCAGAAACAGTAGAAGAGATCAGATTATATCAAAGTAGTAACTCACCCAATGAAATAATGATAAACACAGTATTCAATTAATGTCATTCACTGATAGAACTATCTCTTTGCCAACTCTTACTAGGTTATCCCAGCTGTCCCCTCCTATACTTGGTAATCAAAATATTGAACTAAACACTGTGTAATTTATGATTAAAGAAAATTAATCTCAGTGGAATGAATGAATTATGTCACCCATGAAAGGTAATCTTCTTTCATTTTCTCAACTATTGTTCCATCCTAGATTTCTTTCTTTTCATACTTATGAAGTAACAGATGC
Organism: Climacteris rufus; assembly: GCA_013398175.1. Classification (NCBI taxonomy): domain Eukaryota; kingdom Metazoa; phylum Chordata; class Aves; order Passeriformes; family Climacteridae; genus Climacteris; species Climacteris rufus. Next base: position 373,478 of record VZRZ01006132.1, read on the forward strand.
TACTTCTATATACAATAAAATAAACATTTCAGTGTTTTTAAACACATAAAATTGTGTTGAATAGGGAGAACTGATAGAAGAACTTCTAAAACTACTTTATTGTTACAATGACCAACCAATATTATTTATAAACATTTTTTCTTTTTTATTTTCCAGACAACCTCTCAGCACAAATACCAGGCTCTCATGATAATATATTTCAAGTTTTCTCAGTAATTCATTCCTTTGTTGTGATTTTAACTATTTATCCAACCTCGACAACAGTGTCTGTACAAGTAGCATGAGTAGCTAACGCTATTTGGATATGGTGATTCAGCAAGTGGCTTGCTGTTTTTTTTTTACTGAAGTGTTGTGTAAAGGACAATGAGGTTGTATTAAAAAAAGGTCTTGCATCTTATAACTCCAAACTTTCTGTCTCTATGCAAGTGAGTCAAACATAGATTTTCAAAATATTATTTGCTAACAGCTTAAACAGTCTGTGGTTGCCTCATTCCTACATGAAGCTTTTTCTTTCCTGCAAAAAATCTTTGACTCCCTCTGGAACTTACAAGGACACGAGAAAGAACTTTGATTAACACTCTTTGGAGCTTTTCCTGCTTCTTTTCTTTAGTAAATGCTGTGCATCTATCTTTAATTCCCTTTGTGATGCTTTTCTTATAGACAATTCACACCACTTTCATTATAGCCCAGCTATTAGAAGCTGATAAATTTTTGCATGTTATAATTTTCTCATAAAACCTCAAAGCTATAGTGGTTTTTTTCAGTTAATTTATCTAAAATAATGAACACTGATGCCATATGTGAAACTATGTCAATGTAAAGGAATCTTTTCTCCTGAAACATGTATTATTTTCTGAGACATTTGGAAGAAGAAAAGCAGCTTTGACTTTGGGCTGATATACTCTTTGTTCATAATAGGCTATTAAGGCACCAGGGTAGTTTTACATTACACAATTTGTCTCAACTAGAGAAAGACAAATTAATGAAAAATATAAATAATGGAATGATCAACTAAGAAACTGCATTTCACCTGTCTTTCAAATAATTTCTGATAAGCAAGGCTAGTTTTACTGAGATCACACCACATGCTGTGTTCCTGAAAAGACAGTTCTGGCATCTGAGTGATGGATGCCCTTATCCTCCATACACCATTCTAAAAGGCATTCACGTCTTAATCAAGAAAACAGTGAAAACACCCACAACAAAACTGAGAAGAAATTAATGATAGTACCTCAGTTTTAGAGAAGGGGAAATAAAATATAAGATAGGTTTAGCAGTATTTGCATTGAAAGTGCATGAAAGAATTTTTATGTCACGTTAGTCAGATTTTTAAATATTCTATTTCCATCATTATTCAGAGAAAACCACTGGCATCATAAAACATTAATTGAACATGACAGTTTGTTTTCAGTTGCTTATCCCAAATATAAAGGGGAAAAAAAATAGGGTATTTTTGACATCACTGTAGTATTGAGTTGATATTTGTGTTATATTTTATGAAGGCACTTAAATACCTTCCCACTGAAAGTATAGATTTCTGTGGGATTTCCAGGATAGATTGCTACAGATTTTTTTTACTGATGTTAAAATGAGATTTCAGTTTGCATCTTTATGTAGTTATTTTTTGATTTTTGTCTGTTTGTAACCTATTTGTAAGCCCTTTCTATGAATACTTCCATCTAGCCAATATGAGACCCTAGACAATTCAGTAATTCATCTCTTACTAAAGCTGAATAGTATATATGCCTGTGTTTGGAAAACAGTGGTCCTTATAGGTTTTTTCTGCCGTTCAAGAACAAATTCCTACTCAAAAAAAGTCTTATTTTAATTTCTTGGAGAGACTGATCACCACAAACTGGGTCCCTAGAAGTTATCTATCATTCAAGCTGTGTATATGGAAACCTAAGAGGAAGGAGTAGGACATGGTAAGGCTGATCAAGTAATAGATGTTGTACTTAGGTTTAAATCTGAAAGAAGTCTGTGCTGATAATTATGTTTGTGTCTTATCTTGAACAAATACAACATTCTCAAAGAGTTATGGCTGGGAGAATTTTGATGAGAATTGAAAGATGTATTTTCTCAAAAAGACAGCAAAATTTATAACGAATCTCAGGTTTCACTTTCCTAAAGTTATTCAAAATTCATAATCTCTGTTCTCTTAGAAGTGTCTCCTGACTATTGTGTTTTCAAGTATGTTTATCTTGGGTGATTTATCTGTCTTACTTAAAACTTTTACATTCTTGCAGATAAAAATCAATGAAGCACAAATGGTTATAATTTCTATTTTGGTGCCACTAACTACAGAATATGGAAACCTTTTAATTCTCTTGATTTATGTCTCAAAAATTATTTTCATGTTTTGTATGCAGAGGAATAATTACAGCAGGTTTCAACTCAGAATATCTTCACACATGTTAATTAAGACTGTTATTTTACAGTTATTTTGTATATGATTAAAGAGATAGTTGTGTGTTAAATGAAAAACAAAGACATGCTATTTTTGTCAAGTTAAAATATTTGTGGTAATTGTCAGTAATATTTTTGATCAGGAATTAATTATATTATCAGATTGTTTTGACATGAGGCATCTTGCTAGATACTTGAAAGATTAACATGAATGTGAGCAATTTATGCAGCTGCTAAGAACTGGGTGACTTACTGTGTTAATAAGTGTGGTAAAAAATTAATTTGGAAAGGAGGCAAAGATCTGTTTGAGGAGGAGATCCTTAGCTTGCTTCCAATATCACAGCATCATGTTCTGCCACAGTTTATAACAGGTAAACAAGAACAGAATGAGGTCTTATTGAAAAATAACTGCTTCAGCTGAAGTAAAAGTGTTTAAAGTTTTCTTCCTAATTTCCTGCTACATTGAGCCTGTGATTTCTGATTAGAATTGCCATATGTGGAAAAATCCCCTACAACTTAGTAAAAGGTGTAAAGGCTGTTAATTTACCTCTGTTTAAATCTTGCTCATAACTTGATTGCTATTGGGCAAAATAATTCTTTGTGTCGTCTTATTATTTTTTAGCTCTATGATCTGGTTTTTCCTCCAAGTTCCTGAGATGAAATATTACAGATTAAGTTTAGAGGCTTTGTATGAATTTCTCATATGCCCTTGAGTTTGTATTACCAATACAGATCTTACACCAGAATGCTTCCATTTGGTTAGTTAAGGCTGTTGATGCTAAATTGGTTTTTAACTAACTTTGAATTTGGCAAAGATGCATTGGGAAGCAAGGATTTCAATTTGAAAAATTGAAAGAGCCTCTTTGCTTCAAAGGGCGTGCAAATGTTTAATGGAGAGCAATGTGAGAAAGTACATGATGCAGTGAAGAATTTTTTTTTTTTATGCGAGTGAACTCAGAACCACCAGAAATATCCATCCAACAAATGTATCAAAAAAATGTGCAGTAACATTAAAAACAATTCCACCATGAATTTTATGACCACAGATGCATAAAAATGAAATCTTCAGCAAACTTTTAGTTACTACAGTTTGATTTCTGATAACTAGAGTATTCATTTGAAGGTAAGAGAATGATAGTAAGCTTCATTACTGCTAAATTTCCTATGAAATCTGATGTATAATTCATGATAAAGGGTCTGAAGTTCATATCTTGCCTTAGCATAATTTCTTTGTTCTTCCAAAGTAAGCTTGTCAACATCCTTATTCCTCAGTTCATTTAAGTTATGATTTTTTTATTAAATTGTAGATATGAATCATTCCAGTGATTTGTTATGTGAACTGGCAGAGGCAATTATTGGTGCAATGGCTAGAACAAAGACTGAGGGAGCTGTTTTTCTTAATAAATAAATTGAATTGGCTGGGAAATATTGTTTCTCCAAGAAACGCAACCTGTGTCTTTCTATTGTATTCTAGCTTTCTACAAGAAAAAAAGCAGAAACCCTGTTACTTGTTTGCTGGTTTGTCACCAGATTTTCTGTTTATGGTCTTTTTTAATTTCTTTGTGTGTAAAGTAAGTCTTTGGTATTCAGAACACATTCATTTTTTGTAAAGAACAAGTAAAGTTGCAGAGGCCAAATAGATGGATTGAGTTAAGCCATTGGTGTTTGGCACTTGATCACTTAATACCCTAACTGAATTGCAGAGTTGTTTGCCTCTTTGATGGAAAAGAGTGGCAGTGTTCTAATTTCACACAGATACAATCTTGAGTTTTATTTCCTTGATGTTTGAAAAGTAGCTGGTTTTATAGATATCATCTCAACTGTATGGCTCAAGTGCTTTGAAAACTCTCTCTCTCTCTATGGAAAATGTATTTCTTACTCAAGTTTGAACTTCAGTAAACATTAAATTTATAATATATCTATATAACTGTGTACAGATAGATGTGTATATATATATGTATGTATCTATCTAATTTATACCATAATTATAAATTATATTTGAAAAGGCACATGTTTTTGGTAGTTGGCTGAGACCCAGGAGTTAAGGTGGTTGCAGAGATGTTTCATCAATAGAATCACAGAAAAGGAGTTTATAGGAACAACATTTCTTGAAGAGCACTGCTGGCAAAAATAAGTGGTGCATTCTCATGTGGATTCATTAAAATGCCTAAATAATTTCCTAATTTTGCTTTGGAAATAGCTGCCAAAATCACAAATAGCCAAGTTTACACTGTGCCTATGATAACAGCAAAATTAAAGATTAGGTATTGGTTCCAAAGTAATTTAATCTTGTGTTTTTAAGGATGTTTTGGGAAGCTTCTGGTATTTCTGTTCTGAATTGGAGATAGGAAATACACACTTGATTAAAAATAAGTGTCATATTCAATACTCCATAATGGACAATACCTGTAATATTCTATCAGAAGGAAAAGGTTTAATTCATTTTGCGTGCCTTTGAAACTAGGATATATCCTGTGTTTTGCTGTAGAGAATAATATAGGATATGTCAAATGTCACAAAGTCTGCATTTCCATGTTTTGGAAAGTTTCATAGTCACCTTTATTATTTTCTTGTCCCACATTCAATTTCAGGAAAACTAAGAATATATTTTATGTGCAATTATTTTACAGAGGAAAAGTAAAGAGCAGTCAAGTAGAATTTGCTTGCCATGACTTCATAGCAATTGGTAAAGAGAATAGAGAATTCCTGACCTTTTACATTTTGTTTCTCATTAAAACAAAAAAACCTGTATTGCGGAAACTACAATTATAAATATGTATTTTTACTATAATCATTATACTGATGATGAATTTGTGAAACTTTTGATAGTAATAACAGTTATGAGTAATCAGTCACTTTTTGTAAGAGACTATAGCAATGGTGCTACTCAAAATTTGAAATCTATGACACCAAAAATTTGTGGCACTGTTAGACAGTGTCTTTAGTGTTCACTCTCCTCTGTCAAAACCGTTCCTCTTCTAATGTTCCAGCATTCAACTGAAAATCAGAATGGATAGATGAGAGGAAAAAAAAAAGTTAATAGCAATTCAATTAAATCAGCAACTTTTAGGAAATTATTATAGACACAAAGAAAGATACTTTTACATCCCAATACCAGCTATTTTTGTTTGCTAGATACAGCTGTCTAGATAATTTATTTCAGGGAGGATTTAAAAAAAATCATTCAAGTTTGGAACAAAACCTCACCATTTGAATTCTTCATCATATGAATTATAAATGAAGTATTTAAAATTTCTTTGCAAAGAATCATAATACATTTTTGGGCTTAATTTCATCTGTCAAAAGTCTATAATACAAAAACAAGATGTTTAAAAATGAGAAGTGATGGTAAAAGAAGAAAGCCAAGTATTTTGTAGGAAAAGTGCCAAGTATAATGTTTTTGACAGGCTCTGGGTGTGTTTTTTTCTTTGAACAGTGTTTTCTCTAAAATCAACCCATTTATATATATATTTTTTTTTTTTTAACTTAAGCTGCACTTAAATTAAGACTGCTCTTCAGTTGTTTCTGACTACTTCTTTTTTTCTGTCCCAATATCTTCAATAGGGTATTTAGACCACATTGTTTTTTAGTAAATTAGGTGTAGATGACTGTCGGCATATCCCTTTCCCTGTCCATTTGGATTGAAGCAGAGTCGTCTTATATCACTTTGTCCTTTCCTGATTTCCCCACGGCTGTGGTTTTGCTCTGTGGGTCTCTGTCATGGTCCAGACCTTCAGGTCTGGGAGTGGGAAGCTGGAAAGGAAGGAGGCAAGCTGTACTTGAGCATTTCACTTCACTGAACATGTCTGTATCCTTCTCTGCAATGCCTCCAAAATGTTTTTAAGCAACCTTCAGAGCTGCTGTTTATTCTGTGCTGTGGCTTCCCTGCTCATGCTCTCCCCAGGTGTTGTGTTGGAACTAAAGGGAGTCTGCATAACACAAGGAACTGGATATGGTGTGTGCCTGGGGGAGATGGGGATCCAGAGTGATAGTCCTTGAAGGCAGTGGATGTCTTGAATAACGTCAGTCTGGTGGCTGCATCAAGTGTAAGCCTGATGAAACATAAAAAAAGAAGCAGGGACTGTATTACACATAAGAGCCTGGGGATCAGGAGGATGTAGGACAAGGACAGTGCTGTGCACATGGGAGGCTGCCTGGAGGGAGCCTCTTGTTTCCCATCAGTGACTTCATTTCTCACCTTTCGTGTTGAAGGAGACAAAGAGAAGCAGAGAGAAGCCTTGGTAAGGTTGGTCAGGTGAAGGAAAGGACTCTGTGCTTACTGACACTGAAGCTGCAAATGGTCTGGAGGATAGCCAACAAGCAGGATCATCCCATCCTAACCTTTGTGGTTTTTTTTTTCTTTTTTCTTTTTTCTTTTCTTTTTTTTTTGGGGACGTTATATTTAACCTTCCTCTCATTTCTCTTTTTCTCAGGCCTTGTCTCACTCTAATTAAGCCATCAGGTAGTTTCATAGCCATATTCAAAGTCTGAAACTTTAAAATGCTTGCTAACCGTTCTACAGCTTCATGAGAAATCTTCTATTTNTTTTGCACGGATATGCCTAATCTGACTTTTCTCTACCAAAACATACTTGGGCTTTGCTCTGGTCAGAAACTGCTGATGTGGTATCTATAATGATATATTTTTCAGGGCATTAATTTTTCATCTATCCCTTAGTGAAACTAATGTAGGAAGACACTGCAGAAGCCAGGCGGTGTGGAGCAGCAAGGAGTTAGTGGGTTTAGAATGCTGTCCTTGAGTGAGATAAGGAAAAATATAGGCTGATACTCCATGCTAAGAACTTCACAGAAACAAAATAGACCATAACTCCATTCTCTTTCCCATTTCTCTGTTACTTCAGAAAAAAAATGAAACTGCATAGTCTTAATTTCTTCATTCCCAAGGAACTTGTTTATTCTACATAAAGTGTTGTGTGGGTTTTTTTTTGTTGTTGTTGTTGTTGTTTTTGTTTGTTTGGTGGGTTTTTTGTTTGTTTGTTTTTGCATTGGGTGAAGTCCCACTTCTACAAGTTTATTCTGAAGGTGCTGGTTGTTAAAATTCTGTGTTGATTTGTTCATCCCTTTCCAATACCTTTTTTTCTATGGGAACTTATACTTTGTGGGTTTTTTAATGTAACGTGACATACTCCTTGAGCTTTAATGTTAGTAATACCAGAGCTTCTATCAATGGCTCCCTCTCAGGGCCACATACAATTCTCCAGAACTTTTATTCACAGCGCTGCCACAATAATAAAAATTAGGATTGTTGTTAAAAGCACTGAAATATGAAAAAAAAAAATTATGAGGATGTAATGCACAATATCAGTTTCTTTACACTAAAGTCCTGATCTGCAAATGTGAGTGGAAGATTGACTTTATGTTTCCAGAGATGATTAGCTGCCAGCTCTAATCAAATTGAGAAGTAATTAGCAAATCAAAACTTGATTAGCTCTTTGCTTGATTTACTAAAATTACAGTTTATGCAGTAAACGATGGGGGAGGGGAAATGTCTCTTTTCTACATGCATCCAACTGCTCTGTACTAGGGGAGCAGGGGAGGGGGAACTTTGGTTATGGTGCTGAGCTGTCAGCACCCCAGCACCAAACCTCAGTGGAAGTGGTGCTGGAGAAGCAAAGACTCCCTCCCTTTCTGTCTGTGAAGTTGTGAGCAGCTGTTGAGAATTGCTTGGGATACACGTGACCCAGGCAATCTGAATTTTCATTGCCAGTGCTCTGCTTCCTTCATGAAGTGCTTCAGTGTTGTTACACAGTTATTAAAACGTGAAAGCTGTGCATGTGATTCTGCAGTAAAATAAGTTATTTAATTGATGCATGTGCTGTAACAATACAGGCAAGGTTGAAAGTGAAAACAACTCATCTTGACACTGTGAAAATTCAGGTTTCATCTCTGTCACCTCCTGATTGTGGGACATTTGGCTTTGCTTAATTTTTGTTTTTCCTTTCTGTGGAATAGGTATAATATATATTGTTCTTTCACCTTGTTGAACTTTGAGTTTCTGGTGAAAAAATAAATACATCTGTAATCTAAAATGGTCTAATAAATGCCCCGCTAGCTACATAAATCAAATGCAAAATGTTAGATTTTTATCTGTATGAGGCCAAAAGTAAATATATAAGGTTTGACAAGTATGCAGTTTGTTACAGTCTTCCATGTCTGTCTTCTCCTTGAGATTAGATGGCTGTAATGCTCCCTGCATTTACATTGGGACCAAGACACGTTTTAATGCATCTTTTATACTTGAGTCTTATTTGTTACTGAAGTAACTGCAGTGGAGAGCTTCTCAGAATTAATTTAATGGCAGAATTAGCAGGCAAGCTGTAATCCCATTGAAGTACCTAAAATCTGCACTTTTTGGAGGTAGCTTTATTGAAAAGCAAGAGGTTTAAAACAAATTCAGAACAGAGTGTAAGATGATTTTTTTTTTCCTGGAACTGCTGTGCCAATATCTTAAAAATAAAAGGTACAGTTTAATTAAACAGAAGACTAGAGAGATAAGCCTAGTGATATTACAGTATAGAGTACTGCAGAAATGCTGATATTTAGGGAGCCCAATTCTGCTCTTAAATGCTAAGTGTGAAACACTAATTAAAGCAAATTAAATCTCTGTTGTGCTTGTATATCAGAAACCCAAATGGATTTTTCATATAGTCTACATTTCATAGTATATTCTAGCAAAACTGAGGAAAAAAATGGATGCTCTTCTCAATGGATTTTTTTTCCTTTTAGTTTTTAGGGCACTTTCTTTTCAGACATGGGTTGTTTATATAGCAATTTAATATATTGAGTATTTTTTGCCTCAGGCTGCAAGGTTGTGGTATAGCAGCTGATCTATTTCTCTTTTGGATTAAGTATTTAATCCATAAAATTTTCCTTTCTCTAGGGGATTTCAGTAGCTTTAAACATTACTCTTGGGCTTTCAAACTTGTATAGACTATTAAATGAACTGTTGTGTATTTTTTATCAAAAGCTTTATTTACTTTTTTCTTGAGCTCTCAGGAACTGCACTGTGCATGTTTTCCCTGATTCCTTTCCTCCTGTGGATTTGACCTGCTCTTCGGTACATATCTCCTTTTCCTCCATCTACTGATCAGGAAGCTTATTTCCCATTGGACTGAAGATTGGTCCCACCATCAGCTTGCAGGAACTGTCACATCATCATGGGATGTCAGCTCTAGTGCAGCCATGGTATACAGTGAAGCACAATTTGTGTACCTTCAGCTCAAATGTGCAATTGAAGGAGGGAGATCTCAAGAGGAGCAGAAGTGGCAGGAATCCTTGACAAGCAAAGCTGATGGTTGATAGCTCTATGAATGGGATTATAAGATGTGCACTGAGATAGGGGAAGGCTTAAGCTGATCTCTCTGATGTTCCATCCAATACTCAAGTCAGGTACCTGATAGCTGGAACATCAAGCTGAGAGAATTAATGCACTTAGAAAGGGAAAATTTGACTTAATAGTTTCCAGAATAAGGAATAAAGGAATAAACAGAAAAAAAACTCCACTATTTCTGTGTAAAGGCAATGGATCTGTTGTAACTGTGTTGCTGTCAGGGCTAATTTTAGTTACAGAAAACTGAGCTTTTATTTTAAGGGGTGTGAAGTTTGATTTTTGCTTGGAAATGTTGTGGTGGGAGACAGCAACATTGGATAAAAATATGTATTTGTCAAAAAATAGAAGACATTGTTTTGACAATGAGAATGAGGAATGTGTAACTAAAACTTTAATTTTCAAAACTGTTTGCTATGAAGTATTTTCTCTTGGTTAGAATTTTTGTTTGCTTATATTTCCAAATGCTTTCATTCTTTACTCTGAATTACATTGTTTGCACTTAATCTCGTTAATAGAAATTTTTTATAATAAAATTGTAGTTTAGGTACTTTCACCTTTAAAAAAAAAGGATTGTCAGAAAAGCTTTGGAATGAATTTCAAGTTTTCTTCCAGACACCAGGTTTATAGTCTAAAAGGCATTAAGAGATCTAAAGGATATTTTTGTCTCACAGGTGTCTTAGTGGCTTGTTTGTATCACAGAAAGTTGCAGTCTTTCAGGCTGATTTTTGCTATTAGTTGTTAACAACAACTAGGTTGTTACAATAAAATGACTGTTTTCAATTAAATTTATACTGGGACAATTAAGTTTTTTCATAGCAGCCCATATGGTGCAATGCTTTGCATTTGTGGCTGAACCAGTGTTGGTAACACAGCAGTGTTTTGGCTGTTGCTGAGTAGTGCAAAACCTTGTTTTTTCCCAGCCCCACAGACTGGAAGGCTGGGGATGGGCAATAGGTTGGGAGGAGACACTGGCAGGACCCCAGCTCACCAAGGGGATGTCCAATACCATCTGGTGGTGTGCTCAGCCAGAAGAGCTCAGGGGCAAGAGGAAGAGGGGACATTCAGGGTTAAGGTGTTTGTTTTCCCAAGCAGCCATTTACGTGCTCTGAGTCTCTGCTTGCCTGGGAGGTGGCTGAACATCTGCCTCCTGATGGGAATCGGGGGATTTTTCTGTTCTTGCATGCAGCTTTTGCTTTTCCCTGCTAAACTGCCATTGTCTCATTCCATGAGTCTTCTTGCCTTCCTTCTTTTTTCTACCTACCCCACAAAATACTGGGGCAAGAGGCAGGGTGGGCATTTGGCTGCTGGCCAGGATCAACCTCCTGCAGAGTGATGAAGGCGAAAGAAGTTGCTCTCATTTGTTGCTTTAAAGGAGGTATTCTTTCCCTGGCCTTGAGGGTAAGTTCCTGAGTAGTTGCAGGTCCTTTCCTGAGTCTCCAACTTTGTTTTGATTGTAGTATGTTATCAGTGTGTACTTCACAGTGTAAACTTGGGTCCTTGTTTAGAAAACTAACCATTCTCAGCACCAGATGTAGCTGCAGCCCTGAAATTGTACTTGCAAAAAAGGTCTGCTCTGTTCCTGCTGGCCCTCAGGCAGCTACTGCTGCAGTAGTGCTGTGGCAAATCCTTTGTACCTTTTCCCTGGCTGTTCTATTGTTTCAGTGGGAGTTCTTTGTGAAATAAGATGACTCTTTGGTAAACAATCCAGGGTTAGGGGAATGCCCAACTCCTATTTATAAGTATTGTATTAAAAGACTAATTATAATGGCATCCCAATTTTTCAATATGCAGTAGATGAGAAGGTAGATAAAAGTCTGAGAGGTTTTAACCTTAGGAGCATTGTGTCTCAACAGATGTGATGCTGCTTCACGTGGTGTGTTGCCTTAATTAAGAAGCATTCAGAAGCTGTTTTTCTTTCAGAGATTTCAGACATGTTCTTGTGATTCAAATTTCAGTGAAGATCGTAACCTGTACTCCAATAGTACAATTAAGGTAATTGACAAAGGCAAAACTAGTTTGCAAAGTTAATTAGATTTTTCCATCTCCTCACTTTCAATTAAGCTTGTTGGTCTGATGCATTTCTTCCTTTTTAATTGCCATTATTTTTACACAGTACACAGGTTGTAGTAGTGTAGTAGTCTGTCAGGTAAACAGTGGTTATTGAAATAATCATGAAGCTGAACTATTTTTTTCCAAGTTGTGATTGTCCTCCTCTGTTTGAGCAGCAGAGTTTTATAATTAATATTTACTTTATTAATGTAGCAATTTTGATTTGTGCTTTGAAGTACATTAGGAGTTTTGTTATGGGGGGATTTTGTTTTGTTTTATTTTTTTCCCAGAGAACAAGAACCCTACTGTATTGCAGAAGGGGATATAGCACATTAAAATGACTACAATTACAGTAGATGAAATATTAAGAGACTAAAAATCCTTTAAACTGTTCATGGATTAGGGGAGAAATTATAGCAGTGCTAAATGTTAAACCTGACATGTCAGAAATATATTTATGGCTTGGGTAACACAGAAGTATTGAAAGTTGGATTGCTGCCCTGCAGATCATACGATTCTGTCAAACACTTTTCACGGGTAACTGTGTCATGATTCAGCTGAATAATTCACTCCTTTCAGAATATGTATTGGTTTGCAATACCATTGATAAATTTATTCTTTTGATTGCCATGTAGGTGAAAGGAGGACAAATACAGCTGAAGTAAGATTAGATGCAGATCATAGCTAGTGTTTATAAAGTATGTATAAATACATATTTAAAAACTAAAATGCTTGTTCAACCTGTATACAAGCATCTGTCCAGTTCCTGCAATCATGAGATACCAGCATGACTTTGTTTAGTTAAGTACCTTGCAGAGAGTGAAAAGTAAAATTTCTGATTCTCTTGAATATGATCACATTTGTGCATTTTAGTGAAGATCCATGGTTTTTCAAGTTTGAGAAATGAAATGACAACTCATATGGCGATATTCTCCACTATGCTCTATGCTCTTCCCTCCTGCATCTTATACCTCCTGAGCCTGGATTTAGCTTCCCTACATGCTGTGCTCCTGTCACTTGCTCCACCTCCCCTCTCTCCTGGGATGCTTATTCTCCTTCCATAGTTGACCTCCACGTGCACATCTTCATCCAAGAGGATCATTAAGCACTGATTCTGTGGCTATAGTTGTCCTGGCTGTGCCACAGGCCAAGTGAACTGACTCTTAGGCTGTTGCTGCAAAATGCAGTCCTGTCATGTCAGCTTTATTCCACAAGAGTCCATTGGTTGTGATCTTTGTCATCCCCCGGGATGCTGATAGTCTCAAGTTCTCACAAGGGGTGTGAACTGCAGCTGGGCAAATCAATTCTTGTCATACCATTGCATGGCTTAAGATCCTAGTAGCGCAGCTGTAGTGCAGCTGTAGTGCTCATGGTTTATCACTATTTCACTATTTTATTTTTTTAATGTATCTGGCTTTCTGTTATTCATTTGTAAACCCTTCCAGTCCAGCTCCCTGAAAACTTCTGGATGAATATCATGCACATTGGTCCAGGAGTCTGGACATGTGGAATTTAATAATCTTGTGGGTGAAAGTCCCTGCATTTCTGCGTAATATCCCTATTCTATTGTCTGAATCTGAATAGTTTCTGAGTCTAATCTTGCCTAATACAAAATTTGTTTCTTTGAGACCAGTCCTCTACTCCTCTGAGATGTGATGTAAGAACATGTAAGGGCAGAAGATTTTGCTCTTTATAGGCATTTGCAGTGAAACATACTTGTTTAAAATGATTGAGAGCTGGCTAGGCAACAACATTTGTATTTTAGCTGTTGTTCAGTAAAATCCTAGGGTCTCATTTGCCTCTTTATTCAGTAGAGAACAGGAGAGACTGCATGAAACCATAGGAGGGCTGATTGTTTTTATATCTATATTTCCCTAGATAAGATGCATGAAAACAGAAAGCTTGATATTTTCCATACTGATGTATGCAGAGATTTTTCTCAGTGACAATGTTAGCATTCATGGTGATCCATTAGGCATTGTCTTGCTTAATTATGTATTTCAAATATGTCTTGACATGTCAAAAATATTTAGCTTTCATCTTCTATTTATTCAGCTTTCTGAAGGAGTATGATCTTCCCATCATGTGAATGTGCTGTTCAAATTAAAAGGCCCAAGCACAGTGGTTTTGGAAAGCAATTGGGAAAATGTACAGTCTGGGGGGCTTTTGGTTTATAGGATTTTCTTGTTTCCAACAAATATCTCTGGCCTTCCATGCCAGAAGGCAAATAGAGAATTCTTGCAGAATTTAATATACAAATAGGAGGAACTGGGGAACCTTTGAAATCTTTGCAGACTTTCAAACTCCTCTTGGACAGAAATGACAGGTCAGAAGTGAGTGGATCTGTGGCATGCAGCAGGGAATGTGTTTCTTAAACTGAACACTTTATGGAGTAAGAAACTAATTTGTTTAATTGTGGGGTATGTGAAGGTGAGAGGGCATGTCTCCTATACATAGCACAAGTGTGTATTCTTTTCTGCAGATGTTATCAGCTGTATGTATTCCAGCTTTTTTTAAAGCTGACTTAGTCATGCCGTGTATCTGTGCTATTCAGATGGCTGGTTTTGTTTTCTTTATAGTGTTGATTAGATGATAAGTTGGAACTTCATAAAGATCAGCAAAATGAAAACCATTATTTCTAAGCGATCCCTATAAACATGGAAATGCAGGGATTCTGAGTGCTAAGTCTGGGTGCTCAATCTGTAATGCAGGTAACGCCCTGGTAGAATAGGCTTTTTCTTTTCAGGGCACAATAAAGGGACTGTGCGTCTGGGTCCTGCAAAAGAGACAATTCAAAAAGATCCAAACAGACTATTTTCTTCCTGTTATCGAGATAGCAGTCTGTTTACCTCACTGAAAAAGGCTTATCAGTGTGTGATCCTCTGACTACTTTCCCTCAGAGTTTACCTGGCAGACACTGCTGCTTTTTTATGGGTTGAGGGAAGGAGCACCAGCTTCTACACTTTCCTCTAGTGGTTTAGTTTATTAGGGAAATGATGCATTTAACACCCCTACAAACAAATCGCCTGTGTCATGGGATATTAACTTTCTCTTGCCTGAATTAATGAAATCTGTGTGAGGATATTTTTTTACCCAACCTCAAGTGCCTTAAATAGAAGGTTATTTTCTGGCAGAAGAAAATGCAGTTCACAGATGCAATAAACTGCAAGGTCTAGTGACTGAACCACAAAACAGTAAAGCTAAAATGATGTTGCATGTTAATTCAGAATTCTCCTCTATGGAGTAATTCCACGACAATCAGGCAGCCATGTCAATATTTTGTTTGTCTGTGCAGCAGTTTTAGAAGAACCTAACTTCAAAAAAGAAGGCCTGGAGAGAGGGGGAAATAAGGCAGAAGGGGATAAATCTGTCAATTTTTAGGAAAACAAATGCAAATATCCAGAAAACAAAGCCTAAAATTTGGCTTTAACATTAAATTCTGTGCCAGCTGCTGCCCAGGGAACCTGTGCAGGAGAGAGTTGGCTTCTTGTACTTCTCATTGATATTCCTAAGTGATACTCATGCTTGTAGGTCAAGTAAAAGGTCACTCAGCCAAAGCAGAAGAGAAGATGCCTGCCAGCCTCAGGTTAGTACTGCCTCTGGAGGTTTATATGTCAGCCACTTGGATTTCATTGTATACCTTTATTAAATACTAGAGCTACTATGTAGTCATTCAGGAATTAATGAAAACTCAATAAACTCTTCTAAATACTCCAGGTATATCATAGTTTTGATGTATGGAATTGAAAAGGTATCTGAAGTTTGAACTGTATGAATTCTATATATCTTTTTCTCTTTCTCAAGAGCTAAACCCGAGATACTTATTTAGATATCAGTCTGCAACTTGTTAACCAAATTTCCTTGGGGAAACCCCCCTGCGCCCCCCCAATTTCCAAACTGAATATAAAGTGTGAGATATCAGCAAAGCCATGTCTTTGACTTTTTGTTTTGTTGCTGCCCTGTTGTACTCTTAACACTACTGGGAAATAGATGGAGCAGTCAGCTGCCAGCAGAAATATCCAAAGGATAACTCATGTTTGCTTCCTCAGCTGCTGCCAGTGTGGTATATTTGAGTTTGCCTTTATAGCAAAAGGTTCAGAAAGGGTGTGAGAAGAGCTGGTGTTAACAGTGTCCAGTTGGGATTCTATTCTGTGGAAAATCAAGCATCCATCTTTTAGATTTAAAAGCTTCTGCATTGAAAACACAGGAAGCATACAGAAAACATAGCTAAAAAGGCAGGCTTTTAATAAGCATTTCAGAGATTTAAAAATAGTCTCCACTATTGTAAAAATACAATGAATTTTAACTAACCTTTTCATGAGCATCACTATTCATAAGTACTTTTAATAAACTGGGGAATAAATTTGAAAATCTCTGTTCGTGTTGTGATTGTGAGTAAATTCAAAGTGATTTTTTTTCTCCTTTAGTAACTTTAAGTGTTCTAAGTACTGAGTGAATGGAGGAAAAAAAAAAAAGGAACAGCAAAATAATGAAAATAGAGGAAAGCTAAAGGCTGTATGTGTTCTAATGTGTCATTGCAAAGTTTAGGTTGTGGTGCTTCCACTACAGAATGAAAACATTAGTATCAGTGGAGAGATTTCCCTCAAGTATTCCTGTAATGATATTTGCTGTCCTTGGGAGGTACAGACTTATATGGGAAATAGGAAAAAGAATTATAGCTGTTATGATAGAACTGCTTAAGGTGATGAGAAGGACTATCTTTGCCTTTGCTGCTTTTCCAATGCTTTAAATCTTTTAGGGAATTTCTATTTCTATGTGTTAGCTTTGTGATCAGGATTTTTTTTTCCTAATTCTGGTTTCATCACAGACAACAAAAATCCAGCTTATATAAAAACTATCAATATCATATTAAAAAGAGAAGGAGGAAGTAAAATAAAGTAGTACACAATTTTGGGTCGCCTACAGAGTCTCTCAGGCTTTCAAAAATCCACTTTCAATTTCTTTTGTGAAAGAAGGTTTTAAGCATCTGTGTTTTTTTCTGTTCTCTTGGTTATACCTAAGTGGGAGATCATCCAATATGTCTTTGCCTCTGTTGAAAAATCTTTAAGCCTGCCTTTTCAGATATACAGAACTTAGAGAATCAATTAGATTATTGTCCTCGTTAATGAATAATACCATTTTAGTATAGATGTACATTATATGTGTTACAAGCTTATTTCTTGGTGTAACAGTTCAGATTATATGCATTGCAGTAAAAATACATTTATGCTTCAGTAAGAAAATGGATATAGATTGTACAGAAATGGACTTCCCTCCGTTTTTCAGTTACTTGGATTCATTTCTGTTTTCTTTTTTAATAGCAATTTTTTTTCCCTGTAGCTTAAGTGTTAGCTCAATCCTAGTTTTGCTATCATGTTCATTAAATAATGTGTATTTTGAATTGTTGTTCATGACTCTTATCCCCATTAATACCAAGAGCCTAATATTATATTTTGACCTCTTATTAGTATTCTTGCCATACTAAATAGAAGAGTATTTCTTCAATAATTGATAAGATGAAAAAATGTAATGTTCTGCAACTATCTCATTTTCCCTCATTTGGCTCCCTTATAAAGATGCTGTGCAGCCATCTTCCTAAGCAGAGAGCACATTCCTTGCCTAAGGCCAAAACAATTATCTGCCATCATAAAGAAGTTAAACCAGTGTGGACGAGGGGGAGAAAAGGCTTGAAGTGCTAGTTATAAATTCTAGCAGCAAATCTGCAGGAAAGTGAAAAGAATCCGTAAGGGTGCCTCTTGAAAGCAAAGCCACGTCCCATTTGGCATAAAAAACTCTGGGCTGCGGAGTTAGGAGAAGCTGAAAGGGTAAGCCTGCTGCAAGGTCTTTGCATGTTTGCTGTTTTAAATGACTGGAGAAATAGTTTGGCTAAAGATAGATGTGTTTTTAGATCTCTCTGTGTAGTTAGACTTATAAAAAGGTAGCACTGCCGACGAGAAACTGTGGCTTGATATATTGTGAGGGAGTATTTTAGCTTATGAATCAATTTGTCCCTTAGTGGTTTAAGCTGCTGTGTTATTTTTGTTTCTATTTCAGTTACCACGTTTGAAAGAATGCCTTTGTCACTGCTATTACACATAGGCTTGTATCTTAATGAGCAGTACTTTATGAAGCAGAAAACTTACCAAAAATACAGTGTTGCTTTCATCCATATGATTGCAGAATCTGAGGCCTTAAGAGACATTTGTGTTCTTGCACAATTTGTCTGTTTTCCTTTAAGTCGTGTATGAGCATGCTAATCAACCTTTTTTTTTTCTTTTTTTTTTTGTTTTGTGAAGGATATTTCTCATGGGTCCATTAATTTTGGTGTCACATAGCTGATCTCGTGGATAAACTGCTTGTTTATGGATGCTGAATGTCTAAATAATCAAGAGACCAGAATATAAAATACATGACAAAGAATTTTTTTTTTTTCCTTAGGATAGCAAGTTCTTGTATGAGCATAAATATTAACTGTTGGCTATATTGTCATCTAGTCATATCGGAGAAATAGAATCAGTAAGATGGTAGATGGTGTCACAATCCTGGTTGGCACAGTGGGCTGTAGTTTGAGTGTTGTAACAACCTTTGTTGTGATCCTGGCAGCATGAGGAAGGGGATTTTAAGGGGCTGATTAAAGAAAACCAACACTTTAGGTTTGCAAGCTCAGAGAATTGTCCCTTCTATTAATGAGCTTTGGAGGCTTCTGGCCTGATTGAGAAGTAGAAATTGGTATCAATGTTCATGTGGAGAAGGGGATAGGACAAGAAGGGTGTGAAAATGATGAAAGCTTGCATTTATGCAACAAAGAAAATTATGTAAATGCCTTTTAAAATGCTTTGATGGAGTACAGGTGAGATTCCTTTGGGCTTTTCATAGTTGTACTGGGGTTTAGAATGCAACAGTGTGCTGCTTCCCCAGGATGATCCAGAGGATTCATATTGGAACAGCCATTGCTAATGGAATACTGCAGTATGTTCATCTGCACTGATAAATCTTTTCTTTGGTGGTAGCCACATCTGGAATGGATTTGAGCCAAGCAAAACTGCACTTCTTAAGGCCAAAACAAGGAATGCAGCCATGCAGAAGCCAGGATGAGCTTTTTTTTTTTTTTTTTCCCCTCTTTCTTTTTCTTTTTCTCTGTATAAAAAGATTAGAAGAGCTATCTTTCAGAGAAACTGCAAAAGGCATCTGTGGACCAAAATGATGGACTTATCAGAGGGTGTAATAAGTATAGTGATTTAAATCAAGTTTAGAAGGCTCAGATGCACGTGGTTATTACTATAGAAAGTATTAATGAAAGAGATTTTAGAAAAGGGTAGGGAGAGGGAAGGAAGGAATAGTACAGAATTAAAATCATCAGTTGACCTGTAATATATGTGAAATACTTGTTAGACATCAATAACAAAAGGGCAGAGGAAGGGGCTAATGAAATTTTAATTTGGGCATGGTAGAAGAGAACAAGAATAAAGAGGTAGATTGGTGAGACTGCTTAAAGCTGTTACATTCACATATGTGATGAGTTTCTGGGTGGGATTATGCAGTCGTGAGACCTATGGCAAGTACAGTAGTCTTGGAGAATCTTGCAGAGAGATGAGGTGAAATGAGTAGGCTCTGATGAAGGTCACTGGAAAAAAATAGAACACAAAAAGAAATGAAGCTGTTTAAAAAAAGGAGTGACACAAGGTTTTGAAAAACAAAATCTGAAATTTAGGGTAGCTAGACTTCAAATACTTGGAGCAAAGTGGCACAGCTGGAACTAAAACAAAATGGGAAGGGACTGTAGTTGGTTAAGTCAGTGCAAATGTGTTGAATTTGTTCTTTAAAAATTTTGAAAGGACAAAAGGAAGTTTGAGAGAAGAGAGAAATACCAGTTACCTAAATTTGTCTTCTGTGAAGACCATAGATACAAAATATCCTTTTTCAGAGGCAGTAATTAGAGTTCTTCAATGGCCTTTTGCATTCGAGATAAATGTGTAAGGAATGAAGGCCTTGTCAAGGAAGTGTTTTCTGTGAGATTAGGAGTGAGTTTCAAGTTTTTAAAGTAATAAATACTTGGGGTTTGTTTAATTTAGGAAGCAAAAGGTTTATTCTGAATTTAATATTTATATACCTATAATAAATTTCCATAATGATTATTATGAGCAGCATATTTTATACACAGCCTCTCTAACTGCTGTAGAGAATCTTGCTTACATAATGAAAGGATTTCTCTAAGTAACTTGGCTATGACTAATACGAAATTTGCTTGTTTTCTTGCTAGTGCTTTAAATAACCTCTTAAAATTCAGTTTCACAAGGCTTTGCCAATTTATGTGCAAGCCCATAAGATATAGCTTATAAATATAAAGCAAACATTAAAAAATTTCTCTATTTTTTTCTATTCACTTTTTAATGGGCTTCATAAATACCATCAATAATAATGAAGTCCAGAATTTGTTTTACAAAATATTCCTGAAGGTCCAGCTATGAATTTATTACTTACTATTCTGAAAGCTCTTAAAATCTCATAACTCTTAGTCTTTAGGGCAACATACATATATGTATATACATACATCTATATAAAAATATGCATATATGTAGCATACTTAATATATAAGAAGTCTGTCACATTCAAAAGACAAAGACTGCAAAGAAAAATATCAACTTTTCAGTCTAATACTTTTCTCCCAAAGGTGAATGTTTCAACATTGTCACCTGGAATACCTCACATATTAAAAAGTGAGAATTTTAGAAGACAAAGATGAAATGGTGAATGAATGTACAATGTCTGTAGTTCTCATCTGTCAGGAAAAAGCAATTTGAACTATGACAGTGATTGAATTTTTAATATGCACTTAATTGAATAAATTGTGTTAATGGGTCCAAAACATATGTCAGACAAAGCAACAGGTATGATTATATAAAATTTGATTACAATAAATATTTCCTATCACCCTAATACAACTGGCATTATGTAAGCCTGGTTCTTCTGAAACTGCTTCCTTGAGAACTGAGAATGCCTTTTCACATACAGTAACTTCACCTGGGGTTGTTTACCTGAGATTTTGACAGCAATTTTGCATCAGAATTGTTGGGGCAGATTCACTCGTTTTAAGGTCATTGTTTGGCTTATTATATGAATAGTAAATGTTTGTGAGTTTTACATTTTTTCTATAAAATTATGAAAACCTGTGTCTGAAGCACTATCACTACCTCTTCCTTTCTGAAAGTTGGTGTTCTGCTTTCCAGCTATTTCAGCAGTTAAGGGTCCTCATTACCATATTGCCAGGTCACCAAGATTTCTGTTTTTATAGTTGTTATTTTTATTTATTCCTCAATTTGCAAAATGAATTTCACTTGTGAGCATGAAAATTACTACATGATCTAATGCTGTCTTGGGGCAAGTCATCATATGTTGATGATGTCCAGTTGTTTAGCACTGGTTCTGGAAATGTCAGTTTTTCTTTCCATCAATGCAAACCCTGTTTTTTATTAATAAGCATGGTCTGATTAAGATACAGCGTTAATTTAAATGGCTTTTCCAATTTTGTTCACTTAATACAGGGAGAGCAATCTCTGACACAGACCAGAGCTGAATGCCTGTGGTTCCAAGCCTGAGCATGGCAGGGCTGTTCCATTTTTAGGGAATGGAGACCTGATTTGCTCTTTCACTGCACTTGATGGGAGAGGCTGAGCATTTGCCCAATTCCTTTGCCCCTAGCTATGTTTTCCTCTGTCAGTGGACAAAATGGATCTGCTTCAAGGAAATTATTTTCCCCAACTTAGAGGAGAAAAACAAAGAGCTATGATTCATTCCTCCAGGGGTTCATTAAAATGCATTTTATATGACTGTGGCTGTTAAATATTCTTATTTCAGTTACTGGAAGTTCGTACTGGCTTTGGGAACTTTCAGGTAATAAAAAAAAAATTTATTCTGAAAATCCTTGTTAAGTTCTGAGTATGAATTTCAAAGTCTTTTATTACAAGCATAGTGCATCTGAAGGGAATTTGTTAGATTTCAGAACAAGGCCACTGAAGAATGCAAAATGCCCTTTGTTTAGTGGACAAGTGGCAGGTGGTGAACCTGTGTGACCCCTCAGCCCATGACTGGCCAGGACCCCATATCCTTACTACCATAAAGCAACCAGAAAAAAAGTATCCTACTTGTTATTTTAAGCTTGCTATGAGTAGTTATTTTGCAGAAGAAAACATAAAATTAATACCCAAACTAGGTTTTATAGCTTCCCTCTAGCTTCTGAAGTGTTTGCATACAGATGAGAGTGTAATATATGTTTTCAGCAGTCGGCTTCCTGTCACTCATAAATATTTTTTTCCCTGAGGGTATCCTCAATCAGTGTATTTTTTTATTAAGAAGTTTGCTTTGGATGTCTGAGCAGGAATGTCAGGCTTAGTCAGAAAAATCTGATGCCTGTTGATTTTGATGTCAGAGAGAAAAGGCAAACTTTTCTATAGATGCTCTTAACAAGTCCATCTGATATTTTTGGATTCAGTGTTCCTATAGCCAAGCCTGTTATAGCAGGAACTAATGCAGTATGAAAGGAAAGAGACATCAAATTGGGTCTTTGTTGGAGATGGATTTTATTTTTTGAAATGTAATTGGGTTTCCTGGTATCAACCATTGATGACAGTGCCAGAGGAAATTAGAGTTTGAATTTCCTTGACTAAGATTGTGAGAATATCAGTGGTTAACTCTGGTTTGGTTTTTTCCTCACAAATACTTTTTAACACTTAATAGAAATATTTTTAAAAAGTGTTAACTGCAGACTGATTTAGGTCATGATGGTGATAATATTCTCAGGAATAAGCTACAGAATGAACTATCAAGTGACTAGAGCTCTTACATCAGTAGTCAATTTACTGAGAAAAAAATCAGATAATTCATAGTATACTATAATATTGCAATCTTTGTTAAATCCTGTGGTTATCTTGTGCAAATAGTTGGCAAAGATTTTGTATTATTAAAATATGCTTTGAATCTAAGGTCTCCTTCAGGAAAAAAAAAGATCAATTATGTACTCTATGTAAGAATCCCTTGCCAGAAGCCATTTAATATCACCTTTTGACTAACTCTAAGCTTGTATGTATTTCATACCAGTGAAATTCTACACAGGCTGGTGCAACTGCTGGTTTGTTGATGCTGGTCGTGTTCCAGAAGTAAAAGTGAAGAAAAAAAATTTTTTTTTGTTTGACCTACATGAACAGGAACCAATAGCTACAAAAAATTGTGGTGACCAGGCGTTGGTTGCTGAGAAAGACATGATGTAGTTCACTATAAGTGGTTTAAAGGTTTGGTTTAATGAAAGAATTAAAGGGCTGTGTACAAGGTGGTGCCAAGGGGCAGCAGTACTGGTGTAGTCACAAATGGATAGCATCAAAGAAAAGGGAAAGGGTGGAATCTCTTAGGCAGGTGATACTGGGAAGAGTTGAGTAAGGAGCTGAAATCAGAAAAAAATTCTGTGACATCTTGAATAATGAAATAGGCAACCTAACTATGAGATTGATGAGAAGTTATTATGATTAGAATTGATTTTATACACCTGGAAGGAGGCTTGGCCCTTAAGGCAAAAAGATCTGTATTAAAATGTGGTGCAAGCAGAGTGTAGATATTGCCATTAGAAAAAGGTTGTTCTGGTTTCCTCATGTCACTGACTGGCAAAACAAAGAGTACAATTAATATTCTGAGTCTAATATTCTTTATGGAGCAGATTGTTATCACCTCTCTTTCCATTGATCAGATGGCTTTTCACTTAGTACAATGCATCAGTGTTGAAAAATTAGTGGGTTTGGACTCTTTTCTCATCAGTCTCTGACTTTTCATGTGAGACATATTCAGACTTAAATGTGAAGAGAAATATTAGACAATTATGCCATCACCATCTCATATTTCTTACTAGTATGGGGTTTATGCCATAGTGACTAACTTGTGAAGTAGTAAACTACTGCTACCTTACATTTTTATTATATTCTCATCTTCCATCTCTTCACATTGTACAAGTAAGAGCAAAGCCAATAAGTAATTTGATTTGTTACCTTCCATTTGTGTATCATCTTTTAACTCATTTCCAGTAATGAGTATGTTTGGGTTTTACCCTAATTTTACTGTACTAAACATTCCAGAAAATACGCACTGTGGTTTCCTCATTCAGAATTTTTGGGGTGGAACTATGACAGATTACTTATTACTTGTTCTACAAAAGAGATCCTTCTACCATAGCCTGTTCCCTTGGTAAATTTTACCCAAAGAAATCTCTTTCCAAGCTGTTCATTTGCTTGCTGTCATTTTACTATTAGAGAAGTTTCACTGGGGCCTAGCTGTTAAGGCTCTGATATTTTACCAGTTTAAGTAATTCATAGTTCCATTTATCTTTTTTCTTGACAAAAGATTTACAGTTTGAATATAGATAGAACCTTGTACTGGCTCTGCCTGGGGTGGACTCAACGTTCTTCAGAGCAGGCCTGTGTGGTGCTGCGCCTTGGATTTGTGACTGAAACAGTTTGTTGGGTGCTACTGTGCCGTGCCTGCACAGCTCCAAGGCCTTCTCTGATCTCACTCTGCCCCTTCTCAAACAGCTGACCTGTGTGGTCCCAAGAGATATTCCATTCCTTCCAGTGTCCAGCAATAGAACAGGAGGGAGAGGATCCAAAGTAGCCGTTGCACAGAGACCCCTGGTCATGGGTCTGCTGGTGGGAAGGAGTCAGCACCACTTGAACCACTTGGAGTTTTATTTGGTTGGCCAGTTTTTGTCACTTTTCTCCAATTCATTTGGAGAAAATTCATTCATTCATGGTGCGTTCATTTGTTTTTCTTTCTTTTTATTAAACTTTATTTGTCTCAGCTCACACTCTTTTCTTGCTCTTGTCCTTCCTTTTCTCCTCCCCATCCTGCGGGGAAAGAGTGAGCAAGCAACTGGATGGAGGCTTAGGTGGTGTTTGGGGTCAATCCATCACACCATTCTTCAGACACCAGGTGTAAAAGGTGTTCATAGTGTCAGAATCTGGAAAATCCATACATTTGTCTTTTCCTTGGAGAATAGTTTATCCTGCAATCATATTTAAGAACAAAGCATATCTTTGGTTATTCAGTGCTGTCCTTCATCTTACTCGTTAAGGTGGCTAATACATTTGCCTTGTATTATGGTCATTTGTTTGAATAAATGTCATCATTATACTGATTAATGTCCTGCCTTTCATAAAACCCATAAAATTTCCTGTCTAAAATCTCGGTGTCCTATCTCCAGTGGTGCAGAGCTACTATTTTTCATATTTAACACAGTGAAAATCAGTTTTGTAAAAGGACTAAAGGAATGGAACAAACTTTTTTAAAATTATTCTTTCTTAAGAGATACTGAAATAAGGCCAAAATGCCATGCAAGAATCTAGACAGCTGCTTCAATCTGAGCAACAGTGGTTTTCCCCTTATTGCATGGTGGAATCACCATGGAACACCCACAAACTCCATGGAAGTGGAAGGGCCCAGTGTAGCTGAGCACAAATTTCAGCACACCTGAGCTAGACTGAATATTCAGGCACAGAGAGATTGATGTGAAGTTGGCACATAATTGCTCATGCCCCATTTTGCTGCCTGATATTCTCCACAGAGCATATCTGACAAGGCTTAATGTGAGAGCCCTAAAGTCTAATGTGTCATTTTGATCCAGCTCTCTGTCTGTTCTGCTCTAAAGGTAGTTCTAGAATTTACTGTCACTAGGGCCAAGACTACCATAATCAAGCAAGAGAGAAGAAAAAAAAAATGACTCCAAACTTGTCTCTGAAATGCTTATAACAAAGTGGATAAACAGTTTGTCTGTTTATATAAATATGTATTGTCAGATCACCTGTATGATGCAACAGGTTATGACAGTTTCAGTAAAGAATATTTTCCTTGATCAATTTGTTGATTTCTGTGGAGGATAAGATTTTAATATTTTCTGTCTCTTCTCAAGGACTTCTGCTAAGGACTCAGCCCTGAGTCCTTTGTATCTCATGCCCTACTTTCTAGTGTGCAAATATATAAATGAAGAGAGACTTTTAGGTGACATCTGAACTGTTTGGTGGATCCTTACTGGTCTAAAGTTCTGTGATTCTTTTTTCTTAACCAGTCCTTTCTTTTGTCTACTTATGTAGCACAGTGGGACAACTCGGTCTCATGGCTTGCAGATGACAGCAGCAAATGGTTTTCCTGCTTCAGGGAATGGCTGCTGACTGTTTCTCCTGGGTCAGCTGTGAAGTCCAACAGCTCAGACACAGGCTGCTCTCAGCAGCCTCTCCTTTTTGGGCTCGGCTTCAGTGGTGCTGAACTCCTTCTGACAGTGCTTTTTCAGCACAGGCTAGAAATTGTTATGCAAAGGTGTCAGTCAGATTTTGCATGGCAGTTCTTGGTCCTCATCTCTCTTGGCTCAGTGCATGGGCCGAGGTGCTGTCAGCACTGTTTGTTAAGCTCTTGCTGGAAGCTGTGTGAGCTCCCCTGTCTGTCAGGCGGACAGGGACACCCGTTCTCTCCCCCTCTGGAACACTTCCATGCTGTTGTCTTTGAAAGCTGCTCCTCAGTCTCCATCTGGCTGTGGGCTACAACCTCTAACACTAACTAAACCCACTATCTCTGTGCTGTACTCACATTCCTACTACTGTTTTAAGGTTGATGGTTCTTGCACTACAGTTCTTTTTTATTTCTTTTGTCAAATTGCCTCTCTATAATGTGCCTCTCTTATAATATGTGTCTACATTTTAGTGATGAAATTGGAGCTCTGTTCTTTCAGGAAAGGATATATAACAAAATGATGGAATTGGGTACTTATTTTGATGATAGCTACTCAATTAATTCTCTCTCTTTCCTTTCATGAAAATCCCTTGGTATTATCTCCAATCCAGAATATGGTTTCATAAATATTGCTGACTATAGTTATTCTGAGGATAATAAATTTTCCCCCTATTTATTGAGATAGAAAGATATCCTTGTTTGTTCCCTTAAGAATGGTGAAGATATATTCTAGGTCATGTGTTTTTAAGGAAGTAAGAATTACTTGAAATATCACAACTTCAGTCTGAAAATTAATACTCCTACAATGGATTTCTCTTCCCGAGTAGATAACCTGTTAGTGTCTTCATTAGTGGCCCTGAATTTATCCCGCTTACTTAATAGCTATTAGTTGTTTTGTAGATATTTGTTAATGAGTGTATGAATATGTACTATTTTCGTCAGACTAAACAGCTTTGAATATTCCATTTTTGTTAGCTAATATCTTTGTTATTGTAGTTTGTAAATTTAGTTGATTTTAACAAATTTAGAATGTCATGTTTTGCATCTTGCATTGAGTTTTGTCTCATAAAAATCAGTTGGCTTAGTGCAGATGTTAAAAAATTCTTCAAATTATCATACATAATTACTACTGCGCATGGGAATCATTTAGGGATGTTCATACATGAAACTGTTTTTCATAAGAGTATATCATAAATAAATAATCGCACTAATAACAAGTACATATGAAGAAATATCAGTCATGGTCAGTGTTATTAGAGGGTGTTGTGTTTATGCAAGTGGCAGAAGTGCATTACAAATGCTGGAAAATCTGGGAAATAACTAATAATCTGGGAAATAAACTAATAGGAAAGCACAAAGCTGAATGTCACTGCAAGCATATTTCTGTGAGCTTCTGATTGAATCTTACCCACTAAGTGCTGCAGGTGACAACAGAGTAGCTTCTACCTGTAACGTTATGATGAGACTGAATGAGTACATTGGTGTTTTAGTTACTGGAGGCCCAATGAATTTCACGGTGTGGTAATCTGCCCTTCTTTATAAAGAAGAGCTTCCAGATGTCTCCATGTTTAATGCCTTGCAAAGCAGTCATTGGAGGGGATGCTCTTTTAAGACATGCAAAAATTCAAGGGTGTTTTTTAATATATTTTTAATTTCATAGACTTTTTTCTATACATAAATTTTATTTTCCTTCTTGTGGATCGTTAAAATATCAGATTCAGAAAACTTTGTTCTTCAACATGCAACAGCTTATTTCAGCCACTAGAGTTAGAGAGATCCATCATGCAATGTGTGTTCTTCTATGCTACAAATAATATTTGTAAATATTAATCATTCTTCAACCTACTGCCAGGTATAACTGGTATAGCAGGCTTCAGCTTCTAGTGAATCTGATTTTTGTCAGGCAGGAGTAAAGGAATAGCCCTTTGTCTCCTGTTCTAATCATTTTATTCCCTATGCATATCTGATGGACATACACAGACAGGCCGACAGCATATTTGTTACCTATGTGCCAGCAGAAAAATTAAATAATACAAGTAGGAGTCTAAAGAGGAATGACTACACAATAAAAAACTGACAAGCCCTTAAAAAGGAGTTGAAGGAAAAGGGGAGCTGTTTGATAATCCTGGGCTTTGTCAGCTTTTTTTTTTTTTTTTAATAAATGTTTAAATTAAAAATCCATATTTTGAATTTCTAATACAAGAGTGCTTTTTTCCCACTTATGTGCTACTTTGAAAAAGTCTTGAGATTTATTCATGCATTTATTGATTTTTAACCTCTGGGCTAGCTGTACAGTAAAGGAAGTATGACCAACAAAATGGGGGTGTGCTTATACTTAAAATTCTTAATCCTTGGATTAGTGGCTTTAATCTGGTCTGAGGGTCCATCTGTGTAGATCTTTGCAAGGAGGTGCTTCCTCTGCCTCCGAACTTGACAGGAGGCTCATCTGTCCTGGGAATGCTGTACTTACTTGTGGCAATTATTGCATAATTTTATTGTATTGTTCCTTAGCTAATATACTATTACTTTTCAAATAATAGCACTCTTACAGGAAAAAACTTGTTATATAAGACAGAACATCTACAGAGGTAAAATAGACATGTTTCCTGAGTATTCCCCACTTTCTACTTAACATTCCTCTTTCAGGTAGAGAAAAAAAAAAGATAAAATAGTACATTAAGAGATGCCTAAGGATTTCAATAAAGAAATGGCAGATGAGTATCAAAGATGAATTAGTGTCTTGCTTTTGATAATTTTGTAGTAGCAACCTAACTGACCAAATGCGTGCTAGCTATGGTTTTTAGGCTTAACACATTGGTCAGGTGAAAACTGACTTAGAAAATATAGAATCACTAACACACTTGTATTTATTATTTTTGCACAAATTCTCAAATTTCAAGAATATCATGACCCCTGTTCAGTAAGTTAATTTGTACAATATGTCCAAATCACTGCAATAACACACAGAAAAGGTCATATTTTAGCACATGTTTGGTGCTTTCATGCTTTGATACTGCCATGGCTTTCTCTGATAGTAGTTGAAGACATTGTCAGGGAGCCAAGTAAAAACTGTGTGGAAATCTATTTTGCATTGTTTGGTCCTCTGTTTTGTGCCTTGCTCACCCTTGTCCTCCAAAGAAGAATAAAGATAAAACTTTCAAGCCTCTCTTGAGTCAGCCTCACACTTCTCATAAACAGGTAGGGGGAGAGCTGCTGCAGCCTGAAGGGAGCTTCCAGACGTCATTCACTCTAACCTGAGTCAAGGATTTCATTAAAGTTTTTTTTCTGTTATTTGTTTGGTCATGATTGAATCACAATGCTACAGTCTTTTTAAAAATTTATTTTCATAATCCATTTACCAGAATAGCCTCAGCCATATTTATCCTGCTTATTTTATCTCTCCTCTTCTTGTGTTCTTCTCTGCTTTGCTTTGTAGCAATCCTCTGCTGTTTTCCACTGTTCTTTTTCTCAAAAACACCTTTCTCATTGCCCCAGTCTTACATTCTGCTCCGTTCTTGTACAGAAACATGTGCTAAGGGCCTACACAACTTTGCTGCTGACTTGGTTCTCTTGTGCAGCAGCTTAACAGTTCTCTGGACAGGGATTTTGTGGCCCAATGTTCATGTAGTGCTTGATGCAGTAAGGTTTGTAACCACAGGGTGACCCTTACCCTCTGCTATTTTGGACATGGAAGTGAGCATTCAAATTCCAATTTACAGTCCAGTCATTTGTAGCTGCTCTAAAGACAAGAAATTGTAGCCTATTTTAACCAACCACTTCAGCTGTGTGCATGCATTTATTGCAGTTTGATGTTGAGACCATGTGACAGACATTTTTGTAAGTTCTCTCTTCTTTCCTGTCTCGGTTTTGAAAGACAGGTGTCTGTTAAGAGAGGTTGAACCCTCCCTTAAGACAGAGAACGTGATTTTTTCCCCTCCCTCCGAATTATTTAATTTTGAAATCAAGGGCTCTCAGGCAAAGATACGGGAAAAGGAATTACAGTTCTTTACTAATATTTATGAACAAGTAATAACAACAATAATAACCATAAATAGAACTAGGAATTAATAAAAATAACTTTCCCGCTAATTGGTGTAGTCACGATAAAAAGAAAAAAAAACAAACAGCAGGAGGCGCCGCTGAACTCCGCTGGGCAGGGCGGTTGCGGTGACTCCCGAACGGCTGCAGGTGGTGCTGTGATGCAGGGTCAGGTCAGCCCCAGGCAGCTCACCGGAGAAGCGAAGAGAGTAGTCAAACACCTCAGGGCAGCAACGGCAGAGCGGCAGGACAGGAGCCAGTCCTCTTCCCTCTTTTCCCTGACCAGCTGCCGAATGGCAAGGACTTCTACAGTTACAATCAACTCTGGGGTCACAGGCAGCGAAGGGATAGGCGGCCGAGGACAGCTGAATTCTCCAGCAAAACACCGCAGCCTCCCGCGGCAAGGGAGGGGGAGGGCAGCAGGCAGCAGAGGGGGAAGCAGACAGCAAAAGGGGCAGCCGAGCTCTCTCAGTAACTGCTGCGAGAAAACGCAGCCCGGGAAAATGTGCTCCCTCCCGGTAATGAAAAAGGTCAAATTAAAAGCTCACCCCCACTCGGAGAACGAAAACAGGACACAGCTGAGTCTTCCTCCGGTTGCAGCCCCCAAAGCTCAGAGAGCAGCCTCTCCTTTCCTCCTCGCCGGACGAGAGAGAGAGATGAGACTGTTTCCCTTCCCCTTCGGCCGGCTCGGCTCCCCTCTTCCCCGTCCCCACCCAAACCTACTTCTTTTGTCTTTCACAAAGGAGCTGATGGCCTTAATGGTCCGCCTATTTGTTACCTGGTGACATTGATGGGAGAAAATTCCAAGACAACTCCCCAACCTCTGACATTTCCTATAAAATGTTTAATTGAATACCAGAAATATGTTTGAGGAAATATCCATGTCACCTACCCATAAGCACCAGTTTTAAGAGATTCTCTAATAATTTAATAGCGTGAGAGACAGGTTCTTCTAAAGGGCAAGTCAGAGAGGAAGCCTAACCTAATACTGCATTTTTCTGCTGATTAAGACACCTCTTTTTTCTTTTGGTTTGGTTGGTTGGTTGTTTTTGGGGGGAGTTGGGACTTTTTTGTTTGTTGGTTTGGTTTTGGGGGTTTGTGGGGTTTTTTTTAGTTTTTGTTTCTGGCTTTTGTTTTACTTTTTGAAAGTCAGGCATCTCAGTGAGGTGACTAAGTTGGAGTGGCATAAATGCATAACACTCCCCTTTCCCCATCTTTTCCATTCTGCTCACTTAAAAGGTCACAAGCCTGGCACCTCATTCCACAGCAGACAGAGATGCCCTGGATGGGGATGTGTAAGCAGCAGGAATAGGGTGAAGCAGGACCGTGAAGGCATGTGGAGGGTGCTCAGTGCTCAGCCTGTCTTCGCACCCAACAGTGCCATTCCCTAATCTGCAAAGAAAATAAGCAGATTCATCTTGCATCGATGTCTAGAGTCAGGAGACTTTTCTGTCAAGTTCCAATATATTCAAGGTCCTTAATCAATATCACTGTTAAACTGCCACCCATAACCATTTGCAGGGATATTTTTCTTTGATTTTCCGACTTACTCACATAATGCCATATGTATTTTACTGGATTAAAAATTGGAAAGAATACATGTGTAGATGTTTTTGATGAATAGGATCTTTAGTAGAAATTTAATAACCTCAAACATAAAATATTGATCTTGTTTTTGCTCTTATAAATTCCTTTAAAACTAGATTTTTTTTTTTAGTTGCAATTACATGGAAAGACAAACATACTCTTAGCACCTGTAATCTAACATGTGATATGATTTAATACACAGTTGAATACACAGTTTGCAGCCCTGAAGGTCAGGAACTTGAATGTTATTTATTAGAGAGAAACAATAGGCAAGAAGGGTGTATTTTTAGGGAGAAATAGAGCAAATGGGAGAGAATTCTTGACCTATTCAATACCTTAGACCTTGTTAAGTGGCTATGGAAACCAAGTACCTTGATGAAGTTTAGTAAAAGCATTGACAGCAACAATAAAAGTACTTGACTAGTCTGTGTTCCATACACTATGGAAGTGTTTGATCATGAGTATAACATCCTATCAAGTTGCTAATAAAAAGACACTGTTAAGCAATGTTGTGTTCTGGGCTACTGCTGCTAGTCTTGATGTGACATGAGATGGGTCTCGGTGTATCTGAGGTAGTCTGGCTAGATCAAGTCAGGCTTTGAAACAGTGCAGAGTATATTCTGTAGTGAAAGGATGACAGAGTTTTTACTATTACAGCACAGGGAATAGGTAAACTTTGAGATGTTTGCTTTGTTTGTTATTTACTATGTCATGGAGCGTAACTGTTTGAGGCCTCTGTAGCTGTAGTACTTTCCTGGCTAAGTCTTAGCATCTGTCTATCAGAATTTTCCATTACCAATGTCCAAAAGGCTTGTGTACTGGTTTGGAAACAAATCAGCAGAGGAATTAACCCCACAGAAAAGTATTGCGAGAGATTCCAAGTCAGAATAGGAGAAATTGAAATAAAAGCAGAGATACATAAAACACCAGACTAAACTGACAAGGTCACAGTACAACCTGAGGAAGAAATCCCATCTGTCTCTTGGGGGTCCAGTGGAGATGGGTGTCTTGTGTTGTTTTCACCACTCCTTTTATGCGGGTGGGATGTTCAGTTCCTTCTTTTTGGGGTGGGGCATATCACAGTGGGATGATGTCATTTGATGGCCCATTGGTGGACAGAATAGCTGCTTCTTCTCAGAAGATGTTATCAGGGCTGAGTCACTCATGTGAAGAAGCATCACCTGCCTCTTATGTAATGCCCAGTTTGCAATCTTGGAGGGTGTGGTGTGCAGTGGTCAGCTCTTGTGAATGACCCATGGTTAACGACTCATCACAAGGTGATGGAGATGGTGGTAGAATACATTCCTTTGGTTACACTTTCATGTAACCCAAGACAGCTTGCTAGCAGCCTTTTATACTTGGGTGCTCTGAAGAATAGTTTGATGGCAAAGACACTGCAAGACTGTTTAGTCTCTTGGGTTTTCAGATTGCCACACTCTTGGGTTTGAGATGCCTTAGTGTTTTCTTAGTACTGTAAATTGCCCTTAACATACACTACTTTTCAATATCATGTAAAATGAATAAAAAATTTAAAAGTTCTAGCTATGGAGAACATAGTTACAATTTTATTAAGCTAATACTGTTCTTATCTCTTTCGAATCTATAGAAACTGTGTATCATCTGTCTATTAACCTGTTTGTAATGCAAGACAAAAGGCCTTCTCTTATAAAAATTCTTAATTTGCAACCAGAGGCGGGGGGGGGAATCCTTTTATGTGCAACCCCACTCGAGGTTCTGTGTCTATCCAAATCTTAATTCCATCAAGATTAATATCTTTAAATCCTAATATAATTCAGGGATAGCATTAATTTTCTTTTTCCTCTAAATGTTCACAAATCAGGACAATTAGTAAATATTAGAAGAACTGTAATTGTATAGGGAGATAAAATATTCTTTTTCAACTGTGATCAAATGTCCTATTAGTGTTTCAATGTCCAAAATATATCATTTATTAATAAAATGCCGAAGGTGAAGTTGAGAAGTGCAAATTTGAAGAGGAGCTCATTGCATGTAAAATGGATTGTCTCCAGGAAATTGAGATTCTTGAGTTTCTCTGGCACCCTGTCCCAGTGTTCAACTACACTCATGGAGAAGGTTTTCTATCTGCTGCAAGAAAGGCCCATGATAATGACATTTTTTGAGGTGAAGATTGCCTGGAGCACCCAGAGCCCCACTCAGCCAAGGATTCCATGATGGCATAAACGTACAATTTATTAGAGAAAACAAGTCAGCAGTGATGGCTCCAACACTTAGCCAGTGAGCATCTCCCCAGCCCTGGGTGTTACAGTGCCAGGCTTGAATCTGGCACATCTGCAGTCACACTTAGTGCCAGAGGGAAATAATGCTTAGGTTTTAAAAAGGGTTATAAAGTGGGGTGAAGATTAATGGGTGACAGTGTTTTCTGATGAGCCACAGCACAGCCTGGGTATTCTACCACACTCTGCTGACTGCACATTGATTGGTTTTTTACAGCCCTCACACCCTCGAACAGCAAGAGTGGAAACTCTGAGCTAACTCCATTTTACTGATCCACTTTTATTTTCTGGTCTTTTTTTTAATTTTTATTTATGGCAAATTCATGTTACTTTTTTCCATATCTGCAAACTGATTTAGTAAAAGATATTTCCTCTACCCATAAATTGTCTTGCATTGTAACAGAAACTTAATCAGAGTCACAGAACAGCTTAAGTGGGGTTAGACCTCGGGAATCATCTGGTCTAACTCTGGTCTAAACAAATTCAGTTGTGCAGCTGTTGTCAGAGGTATATGAAATTAGACACTACAAATAAGCGTCTGTATGTTTTTCTTCTACATTTGAAAAACAAAAAATTTATAATCCCTAGAATAAAATGAAATAATCAGCTGCTATAACAGAAAATGTGTTGTCCAAGTTCCTGAATTACAGTCACAGGAATGGAGTGAACAAAGCTCTAAATCTGGTATCTACTGAAAACTGTCTTCTATAATCATACATCTGTTCATAATTTTGAAGGTCACTCTTAAACCCAAATGAGTAGGGTGACTATTAATCTGTTAGAACTAAATTTATCATTATTGTTTTCAACAATAAGAGGGAGATGGGATTTTAGATTTTTTTTGTCTTTATTGGAGATAGCTGGTTTGAATTCATTAGTAAGAATAGAAGGAACTCTTTCAGTAAAGCTCTTGGTTTCATTTTCTAATTTTGGCTTATTTCTATAGTTGAGTTAATTCCTTGTGAAGAAGGTGAGTTCCTGTGGTTTTGTTTTGGGGTTTTTGTTGTGGGTTTTTTGTTTTTTTTTTTTTTTTGCTATGTGAACTCTGAACATAGATGTAACTTACATTCCTCAAGTACAGAAACTGCAGACAGAGTAACTCAGGCACATTATTCTGATGTGGCTGCAGATGGCAACTCCTGAAAGCCTCGGGGGT
Source organism: Climacteris rufus (assembly GCA_013398175.1). NCBI lineage: Eukaryota > Metazoa > Chordata > Aves > Passeriformes > Climacteridae > Climacteris > Climacteris rufus. The sequence goes on from VZRZ01006132.1 coordinate 408,575, forward strand.
ATGGGAGAATATTGAATCTAACTTGAAATGCTTTTACTCAGGTCCTTGTTATAGGGATTCTGCAACCTGTTTGTAGTCAGTGCTGCTGCTGTCACTTGTTTGTGAGCACAGCCAGGTGCTGGAGGTTGAGGAAGTGCCTGCCCTTACTCTCAGAGTGAGCAGGTTTCTCTGGCTGCTCTGTGCAGTAATTGGAAAGAAAGAAGCAGTGTGCCCGTTCTCAGCAGCCTCACTGACAGATTCCAGTGGCATCTCAGTAGTCAGGGATTTTCAGCTTTGACTTCTTGATGATGAATGTTTTACCAGTGGTGATGGGGGAAGAATCAATAATGCAGCCACATGGATCTCAGGTGTGGGTCAGCTGCCAGTGGGTTGCAGTTCTTTGCAGACTGTCCTTGGAATTATTGTATTGCAAATATGAAAAATTCTCATCAGGAAATATGTCATGTACTTTACTTACTTTATGGACTTCATGTTGTGTCACCATTTCCTTCAGGAGTGGTGTTTGCCATTTTTGGGAAGGTATGCTTCTAGAGCTTAGTGGTTTTCAAGTAATCGTGTTAAACTGCTTTTGCTATTTTAATTTTGGTGTGTATATACATGAAAATAGGTGCCTAAAAGTGATCAGGATGCAAATCGATTTGACAACATATTTTTTGGATAAAAATCTGTAGTTCTCCAATTGTTTATAGCTAAGTACATGATGCTAATAACTTTGTGGGGTTTTCTTGTCTTTGTAATAGACTTACTGTGAAGTATTACAAGATGTGTTGTCTAGAGTCACTATTTTTTCTGCTAAATATATTGATAATGAAAGAACAGTCAAATTTTGTACACTTTTATGACTTTCCACATATGTATCCTTCCACTTTTCCTCCTTTTTATTGGTTTTGCTGGATAAATGGCTCTTATTAATGTTTTCTAAAGTTTAATTGTATTGAAGTGTTTTAGCACAGAGGAAGATATAGCAATATTACAGCAGGAAATAATACATACATGTTACACTGCCTGTGCCCAAATATATTTTAAAAAGGGGAAACACAGCTACTTCAATACTGAGTCAACCCATGAATTTCTGTAGTTCTCATATGCTTCCTTTGGCAGTGGCAAGCAGGTTAAGAAGAGGCCAAATAACACAGCTCACCTCAGAGTTTATCTTTATGGAATGAAGAAAATGTTATTAGTAATAGTTCATGCTGGACTTGGGTCAGAGGGATTATATTTTATATCCTGGAGCATGAAATTTAATTACTCTTACATCATTGTCTTTGCTTACAAAGTTGCCACTGTTGCTTATCATTAGAAAATTATCCAACCCTTTTTAAAAAAGCAGCTTTAATATTTCTCTCAATGAACTTTCACAGCAGTAACTCCAAAAATTAATTAAACACTGCCTTGGAAATTGGCTCCTTTTTGCAGTTGAAAGTTTAGCCTCATTTCATAGAAACAGATTTTTCACACGCAGGGAATAAAGTTCAAAAGAAATTGGATAGTTTAGCTATTCCCTTCATTATTTTATTATACTTATTTTACCAGTTGATAAATTAATTGACCAATTACATGTATTAAGTGGGCTTCATCCTCCGATACCCCCCATCCCCTCAAATTCTCTTTGGACCATTTCAGTCTGAAACTAAATATGTAAAAATCTATAAATTATAGTAATTTTGTGATCTGTCTTAAGTTGCTGTCTTACTGATACTATATTTATGATCTGTCAAAAGTATTTTCTTCAAAAGCTAAAACTTTCAAGTTAACCTTCAATCAAATTCAGCAAATTTACTGAGTTAATTAACATCATCTAAGATACCTCCTGTTTACAGATGCTGAAACTTTCAAGTTGTGTGCTATTTTTGTTTGTTTTTCCCATGTTAGCATTAATCTCTATGTATGAGACAAGGTGTAAATTATATCTGACAGGTATCCAATGTTTCTGATATTAACTATAATGCATGTTATAAAATATTTTCAGATTAAACTTGTCAGGAGAGGTTTTTCTGTGAGAGTGAAGTACCTAATAGTTAGAGTTAAGTTCAATGGAGGAATCGAGGCGCTGAGGAGATCCACAAAGAGAACTGAATCCACAACAGCAGTGCAAAGAAATTACTTTCAGCTACATCAGTCCCTTCCTTAGACTCTCCAAGTAGTTTAAAATGTACTGGCATAAAAGGGGAGGGGGGGCACAAGTGCTTAGGTGACAGAGGAGAGGAACATTGACTCAGATTTATGGTCACTTAATTCAAAATAGTCCCAATATAAAAAAGCTTAATGTTAAAAAAATGTATGATATCAAGATGATTATCTTCTGGTATTTAATTCTCCTTACTGCTATTATACTTTTATGTCTTTAATGTCTTTTCCAGTGCTTTGAAATTCATGTTTTTAAATTACCTGGGATTATTGTTAACATAGATTTTCATGGAATTTTGATGACTGTGCACGCAATATGTCACTAAGCTTGAAGAGGACCTTCATCTGTCTTTCCTACACATAATCAAATACGTATGAAAGACCCTGTGTTCCTCCATAGCAGGTTCTTTAACCCTTCAAAAAATCTAGAAGAACAAATAGTTTTCTATGCTTGAATGAACTATGCAGCTTTTAGAAACTGAATTTCCTGATAAAACTGCATGCTACTTTTCAATACATCCCTGAATTTTAGGGTGAAAGTATGAAATGGCAGGTGGCAGTTTTGGGAGTAAAGTCCTGGCATTGACAGCCAGTGGTCACCTTTTTGGAGGTTCCCTTTTAGTTGAACTGGCTTCCAACATAACATGTAAAAAACAGATCAACCACTTGTGATACCTCTTAAGAGACAAACCATCTCATGGCTGCTGGCTCTGTTTCTTAAAGATTTTATAATATTATGTTTTTCTTGTTGTATTAACTTTATGAGGTGGCTGTTTGTTGTGACAGTATTGGTTACATTTTTATTCCTGGATTTTATTGTATGAGTCATCACTTTTTCTGGATAGCAAATCTTTGAAGAAATTGTCTTTACTTGTCATTAATATTCTCTGTGATAGTATTTCTTGGTTAATTTATTTTATCAGTAGTTTGCAATGAACATAATCATCCATCTTAGCCTCTAAGTATATAATAATGTGTACATGTGCCTACTGATAATTGCTGCATTACAGGATGCTGAAAAATTCAATTTCACCTAGCCAAGGCTGATATCAGATTATGCAGGTTATTCTAGGGCTATTTCCTTTTTTCCATTTATTTTTCCTAAATCACTGTTATTTTTCTTTCAGTAATCTAATGGTATAATAATTGCTTGGTTCATAGCTTACTAAAGTCAATAGAAATATCCCTGTCATACTCAGTGGGTATTAGATGTTTTGAGCCTGAATTTGTTTCTTATATGCATACTTTTTGGTTAAAATACCTTTTCTTTTGTTCATGCTGCACTAAAACCAGAACTTCTTCCTTCTTGCCCTTTTTCTTTGAATGTCAGATTACAGTTCTGACTGAAAAACATATGAAATCAGTTGAAAGACTGGTTATTTTCTTTTGCTTAGAAGACAAATAGGATTAGAAACTCTCCATCATTAAAGGAAACAAAATGTTTGATTCAGAGAAGGAAAACCTACTTTGACTAAAAATGTTAGTTTTCCACAAATAAATATATATATTCATATGATCCATTGTGAGGGATTTTTTTCATTGCCTCCAACAAATTTTCTGCTAAACTGTCATTGAGACTTTATTTGCATGTTACACATTTCAGCTTATGTAGAGGAATACTTGGTAGTGAAAATATCTTTGGAATTATTTGTGATATGATAAAGTATGGAAGGTCATACAATGTTGCCTGTGTGCAAATGATACTTCTGTCCCTAGTTACGGTATTAAAAATGCAGAATAAAAAAGTACTTAATCTGATACAATTTTAGCATTTGTATGTTTGCCATAAGTTGCTTTAGAGCCCAAATATTTACGCTTGTGTTGCTTTTCTGTGTTGGCAGTTTCTCACAGAACTGATACCAGCATTTTACGTTGAGTAACATTTTTTTTGTCAGCATTCTTCTTGTTTCTTTGAAGGGAATCTCATTTGAAATTACAGTTTTAAACAATTTTCAGCTTAGAGTATTCATTCTCAGTATTGCTTGGTAAGACAATGTGCTGCCTGTAGAAGCTGTTTTGTTTTTCTTCTTGAAAGTATTGTTATGAAATGAAACTTGTCAAAATAATGGTTAACCAAAGAAAATACTGTGGTACTTTCTCTTTTTTTGTATGTGCACTTCAATTGTGGGTTAAAGCACACAGAGAAAGAAGGTGGAATAAAATAATCTTCAACTAACATTTGTGTAGGTTTCAGAAATTGTACTTGGAAGCATAATCTTTTCCATGTTATTCTATTTATCCTAGAGCTACTTTTTTTTCTTACTGGGAATCAGTACTAAAATATATGAGAATGCATTTTACTGTTAAAGTGCTGCTTGGTAGTTTGACCAAGTGTTTATGTGATTCTTCAGGGAGGCTTTGCAATCACCTGGTTCTGGCATGAGTGAGCTGACAGCAGAACCAGAGGTGGGTGTTTTCAAGCTCACTTGGATACTGCCACAGAGCACGGTGGCTGCTGCAGTGTAGGCCAGATTTCACAGTGAAGTGAGAGGAGAAATGAGAAATATTTATCTTTCACATGTTAGCAGGCAGAGTGTCAAGGTGCTGTGTCCGTCTTGTTTCATTCCCTGGCTCCAGAACAATATCATCAAACTTGGTTTAGGTATTTACGTAGTTTTTGTCAATCTCTTAGGCAGATCTGATGCATAGATTCAGAATGGTAATCTTTGTTGTTCACCTTATGATTACTATTTGCCTGTTCACAGGACATCACTCACTAGTTGAACCAAGATGATAATCAAAAGGTAAACAAGATCTACAAAAGAACATTTCTAAAAGTATAATTTTAGCTGGAGAGATCACTGGTTAACTAGAAAGATATAAGGTTGCTGAGGTTTGCCTGAGCATCACGGTCTTATTCTGCTCCTTTAAAAAGCAAACAAAGTAAGTCATAAAAACTTTAAACTGTTAATTTCTGTGTTATGCAGAAGGAATTATGGCATTGCAGTATTTGCTTTGCATATTTTATTTCTATACACTTTTATGTAATACTTTTATATTGCTTTTAAATATTATCATGTCTTTCACAAAATTCAGTTTTATAATGCCATTGATAAATTATCCAGTCATCCTAAATAAACTTGCAATCAGACACTACTTTTGTTTTGCCAGTGGTGACGACTTAAATCATTTGATTATCTGATTGTGCTCTTTCCATGCTATTCCAATTGTAATCATATGGTTAAATTATAAAATCATAAAAACAAGAGAATTTGCTAAAGGAAATCTTAATGAATAGCTTAATAGAAATATCAGAAGGTAGCACCTTTTTTGATGCTAAAACATTTTTTTCATTCAAATGATATATTGGTCTTGTGACAAGACAGCATTTCTTTTATTTTAAAAGTGATGAAGGAATGGGAAAGTGAGCTTTTGTCACAGCAAAATGCATCACACCTCTGAAACACAACTGGACAAAATAATGTTGTAAAAGTTCATTTTTTGACACTCTTGGAGCTTATCAATCCAAATTACTGTTTTCCTTTATTTAAATAATTCCAACATACAGGTTCTTTGCCACTGTTTAGTTGTAAATCTAATAATATGATTGAAATTGCTCGATAATCTTCTGTCTCAAGCTTTTCTTAATTTCTGATTCATTGTGTCTATTATTAAACCCAGCTGTTGATGTTTTTGAACAAACTGATTTCTGAATTAACTCTGCATTGTGTTCTATAATAACGCCACTTCTGAATTATCATGGGCTGCTCCCAATTTACTTTTAGATAATTAAAGGCTGTCTTTATTTCTATCCAAGTTGCCTGTTTTATTTCCCAGAACACAAGGATGTGATTTCATTCATGCTGCTCTAGGGGTCTGAAGTTGATAATCATTTTTCTACATCTGCCCTCATCAGTGTCATCTTCCAATATAGGATGCTCCAGCATTTTTCCTGGGCTTTGCTCATTAACATTTACAGAGTTGGTGCCATGTTGTGCTAGTCTGCCACAAGCCATTCCCTATTGTTTTCCTGAGAAGTCTGTAGAGGAGCTGTGGAGTAGTCTCACTTCCTAGAGTACATTCCTCTTCTTTCTATTGCCTTTTCTTCACATCAACTCTTCTTTACATTTCAAAATTAGTGATACTTTAAAATGTGTTATTACTTAAATATTTAAATAGATTGTGTGTGAGTTAAAATCAGCATCATTGGGATCTTTGTAGTGTGTCTCATGTATGGTGGATATACTAATTACTAAATTAAATGTAAGGACTTTAAAATTAAGTCATCAGTATATTTTGGATAACTAATTTATGTGCTTCTGATCTCTGCAAAGGAATTTTTTTTTTCAAAGAGATCAGCAAAACCAACCCAACACATCTCCCCACCCCAACAAAGATGGACATCAAATAAAAATACTGACCTGTGACATGTTTCAGTATAGACTCATACATAATATTTAATTTCATTCTTTCATCAGCTCATGTCACTGCTAAATATAATAGGAAGACTGTCTCACAAAAATTAAAAAAAAAAAAAAGGAAAAGTAAAGGATTTGCAGTAACCCCCCATGACAATTAAAAAGAATTATCTTGTTTATCCTCACTAAAGTTCGCAAGAAAAGGACATTTTAGGCTCTTGATAGTGTTTTTAAAATTAGTGTTGACCTCAATTTATGAGAGTTGTACATATTTCCCCGTGGCAAAAGCAAGAATTTTAATCTGATCCTACAGCTTTTTCCCTTGCTGATGTAAAATCCCTATGATGACTTCTACATATGCTAATTGAGATCTTTGTGGACTGGTTTCTTCTGTTTATTATTATTTTAAGAGATTCTTTTGGTACTTCTCAGGTACTGAGCGGTGGACCTGGCAAAAAGTGATCTTCAATTTACTGATTTATAGGATTAATAAAACAGTGAGAATTTAATGTCCAAAGTGAGTATTTATTTGCTTAAAAATGTAGTGACAGGTTCTTTCATGTCAATGTTGCCTTCACAGGGCAACTGCTTGTACCTACTGGATTTTAAAGGTTGAACTAGATGATCTCAGAGGTCTTTTCCAACCTAAAAAATTCTGTGATTTCCTGAACTGTGTATGAATAAGTTAAATGGTTGCACTACTTGCCAGTGGGTTTTCTGTTTACTTCCTTTCCTTATATAGACTTTTCTCTATTATCCCTCCAGAGGCAGTACTGTTAAGATGCTGTGTAAAATTTTCAGACAAGTGCTGAGGCACTCTTAACAAAAACATGCGTCTTATTTATGATGTGTCAAATTACTGTTCTGAGAGTAGACCTTTTAGGTTGCATTCAGCCTTTAATTTGACTGAATTTAAATAGCATAAAATGCCTTTTAGTTGGAATTTGGCTTGCATATTACATCTCTCATTTCAATGAAAACATTCAGATGCAAATACGGTTTGTTTGGACTGAGTACAAATGCCACTATCATGACTGATGAAGGCTTTTGATCACACATCTACAAACTGAAACCTTAAAAAGGAAGAGGCTATTTGGACTGGCATCTGCAGTGCCATGAATTATTTAGGTCCCATTATTCATAAATCTCTTTGAAGAGAAGGCTTATGAGGTTTTTAAGGAGGAGTAGTCCTAGTTGTGTTGCCGGTTTCTATTTATGCTGTGACTGACTGCATGTGCAAACTTCTTCTAAACTGCAAGAAATGTGCTGAGTCTGAAAGAATTGTGTGGATGAAATTATCAGGAATGCCCTTGAAAGGTTTATTTGGTTCTTGGGATAAGAGTGGGGATGCTCTGTTGTTACTGCTTGTTGGGCTCCAAGAGGTGTGCTAGGCACACAAGAGCGTTCCTATAAAATCTGGTGAGCTATGCAGTGAGTTGCTAAGGACTTGGTTGACTCTTGCAGGGCACGTGATTACAGCTGGAATTTCTTCTGTACTCACTCACTGAACTACAAATGTCTTTAGGCTTGCACTGACAGCCAGACAAAAATAGCAACACCACCCTCTTTTTGCGTTCTTTCACTCACTGTTCTTTATGGTGCAACATTTCTGCTACAAACGGTGGCATTCTGAAACATTTCCTGCCTTTCCAGTGGTGATTGAAGATAAACACTATATATAAACACTGTTCTGCTCTAAAGGGAGTTTGTGTGCTTGTTTAGCTCAGTGTAATTGTGTAATAATGTTGTCTGGAAGATGCATGTTGGCAGAGATGTCAAGGAATAAGTTAGAAGTACCCAATACTGCCTTGTTTATTTGCCTTGCAGACTAGTTTAGTGTCTGGGGGAGTGAGGGGTGGTGTGTGTGTGTGTGTATGTCCATTTTTGGGATTAGTTTGTTTGTTTTTCAGGAGGATTTCAGATTGCATTACTGAGGAATACCTGGAGTAATGATTTGTCTGGCTTATGTCCTTCCAGGACATTATAGAACTCACATTTTGAGTCAAAGTACTATGAAGGCTCAACATGCAGCTGCTCTACAGTTCAGAAACGTGCAGAGTTCACAAATCATTTCTTTACCATAACACATTTATCATTGTAGAAGCATTAATAATAGCTTAGTTCATAAGTCTTAATTAAGAGGGTTACCCCAAGAATCACATAATATTCTGTAAATAGTTACTCTCTCTATACTTAGTGTCTAAAATTTCCTAAAATTTTCTGATAGTATTCTAAAGTTGCTTGAAAATATTCCTTCTTATCATCTTATACATTATCTTCTTTCATTTTCAATTGACTGTACACATTACTCTAATTTGATTTCACTCACTGTTGTCCAAATGTACCAAAATGCACTATACTTCACAGGCTGTAAAGTATATGTAGACACACACACTTAAAATATCACACATATATTACTTTATATATTCTTTAATCGAATATATTAATTGATACTATATAAACCCCAGTATATAGAATTAAAAAGTTTATATACTATAGAATATGGCAATCATATAAAAGAACATATAAAGACAATATAGAAACTATATCTATTATGCCAAATATTAAATCTATGGTATTTATATGTATATAAATAGGTATACATTTACATAATTTTAAATACAGATAATATTTTCACTGAAGTGAAAGAAAAATAAATATGGAAAATGAAAAGTATAAGAAAGATGTCTAGTAATTGTATATAAGTAAAAAGTTTTATTTGTTCTTTAAGGTGAGTAATGCAACAACCTTGCAGCAGTGTTAGAAGTGAACTATCATAATGATAGTAAGGAAGTAATTGTTAATAAAATATGAAAACTTTGTGGTTCTGTTATTATGGTAAATATTAATTTGCAGTTATTGTAGTCTAAAGTCTATCTCCTTATATGCTGTATCTCTTAAACTTTCTCAGTATTGAAATGCTGAAAATACTGATGACTAGAGTTTGAAATTTTGAGACTTTTTAACAGTATGTCTCATACATATTTGGTGTTTTGAGCTGTCTGACCTTGGTTTTGAATTTAATCTTCTCCCCTTCTTTCAATTAATCTAGGGTGGGTTTTTCTTCTCCTTTCTCTCTGGCTTAATCTTTTTTGCCTCTCTTTTTTATTTCTTTTTTAATTTAAATTTTTTCTTATTGACTTGAAGAACTTTTTCTTTTGTCATCTATAATTTTCAATTCATCTTAGCATATTAACTTGTGACCTCTCCTCGACTCCATTTTTTAAAGGTCCTGTTCTACACACAAGCCACAATCCTTCAGTCTTCTCATTTCCATTCCACCAAAGCAGCAGAACTTGCAGAACATTGTTTTTCTCACTTCATTTATTTCTAGCAGTCACCCAGAAGCTCTTGTTTGGTGCTTCAGGGGTCCATGGACCGTTATTAACGTGTCTGTTTGCCAGCTACATCTGCTGACAACACTTTGACTGTGAATACACACCCTGGTAAAGATATTTTCTAATGAGTCCTTATTTTGATGACTCTCAGACAGAACTGAGCTGTTCATGAAATGTATCTGCTCTGGTTTTGAGTAATGGTCAATGTGTATGTCTGCTGTAAATGTATATCACTTCTTATATGATTCTTACCTACAAACAGTATCAGTACAGTGGCAATATAATTCCAGGAGGAATAGAAATGTTTTTAATGCTCAGATCAAATCAAAATGGAGCTCACATGTCACTATTAAAAGTATAATACTTGAAAACAAGTATAGCTTTTTTGAAACTTTCATTTATAATTTTTTTTTAAACGATGTTTGAAAGTCTGACTTTAATATTGCTATCTTTTCTGCCTGAAAGACATAATGGCTGTTTTATGAGTTTTCATATTCTGAATATCCAGGCATATGCTTGTAGATTCTGGTATTCATTCCTCCATTGTAATTACTGGCAAGAAGAGAGTGGGGTTGGGGATGAAATCTTACGTCTGGAATTCTGAATGTCTTCAATTTGTGAATTTTCAGCTGTAGTTCTCATGACTGTGGGAAAGTTGTAGACTATGTGACTAACTGTATTGGTTTGTATGTTCAACACATATGTATTTAAAACTTTAGCATAAGATTAGAACTATATACAGGAAATTATTTTTAAAAATTTTATTATTAATAGTTGATTGCTATGTTAATGCATTTAGTCAGATAAAATTTCAGATTTGCTATGAAAGATAGTGTCAGGTCAAAATTATCAATAATACGGATGAAATTGATCTCTGGACAGTGCATTCCTATAAAAACAATTCTTCATTTAAATGTCTCACCCAAGCTACAAAAATAAGTCTGACTTAGTAAATCTTGCCAAAGCAGCTTCTCACTGTAATGACACTAGTAAGCATCAGGATATTGGTTGACAAAATGGAGTGGTATTATGACTTTTCTGTTTCCAGCACTGAAGTCTGTTGTTGCACAGCCACATATAAAGAAAAAAGCAGTTAGCCTTATTTTTTGCATGATTTCAAATAACAGGTGATAAATTGCAGTAAAATATTTTAACTTCAGGTGTGGCATGCAGTCTTAATGTTTTTTTCTTGATAGTTTACCTGTGTTTCTTGAACTGTCTGAAAAGTGTAGAAAAATACAATAGTAAATCACATTAAAAATTCAAGAGTGTTGTGTTTGGGAGCTTTTTTATATATTACTTCACTAATAGCAATATGATAGAGTTGAAAGATTCATCTTATGTTCCCCATTATCCAAAGTGGGATAGATGGTATAAATAAATCATATAGAATGCAATGTGTCTTCCTGCCGTGTTTCTGAGAATAAATGGCTAAGTATGTGTTTGAAACGGAGTCATTTGACTGTGGTTAGTACTATTTTGGTGTAAGGGTTTGTTTTGATTTTTATTTGTAGTTAGGGTTCTTGATATAATACTGTGTTTGTCTTCCTATTATGTCTGAAATTCCCATTCTCCAACTGAAGAAATGTTTAGATTTAGAACACAGATGTTCATTTAAACCTAAGAAAATCCAATTGTTTGAGCTCAGCGCTGAATTTATTATGGTATTTTTTCCATCACTCTTGTCAGTTGCCTAAGTTTGTGTCTCAATATCTGGAAAAGTCTACATTGATAATCTTTGGGGAATAAAAAAATAATCTTATTTTCCTGTTTAAGGTTTCAACTGTCTGTCCTTTAAGATGTGTGGTTGCTTCCACATGCTTCAAGTGTCACCCCAGCAGTCCTTAATGCATAGATTATGCTTATTAAGAAAACATAGGGGAATCTATTATGGTTGTGATGTAACACTTCTTATCCAGAGACAGCAAGAGCTGTAATTAAAAATAAAAAAAAAATAGGGAAAGTCACCATGCAAAAACCACCAGTTGCCTTTTCAAGACCATCTTAGAGCTTCCAGTAGATGGCTTAGTTTTGAGCAGAGGAAACATGAGGAAAACCCTACGTGTTTGCCTGCATATCTCCCTGCTCTGGATTATATGTTGTTTTTTTTTATTTCATGCAGGTTGCATAGAGGCTTATTTGCACATAACAAGAACCCTTAAACTTTTGTGGGTTATCAGACCTGAGGACTGTGACTAGAAAGTAATGTATATAAGCATAGTAGACCCAGGAAATTGTAATAATGTAGGATAGCACATACATCAGAAAAAAACAAACCTACATGAGACATGAATGTCACAGGTTGCTCTTAGGTTGAGCAAAACGGACAAGGGAGAGTTCGAGGTGTTTTGCATGTATTGATCTGCAGATATGATAAGAAACACTGCTCAGTGCTCACAGCTGCTTGTGGTCAATCTCAGTGACCTGATGACAGACAATTTGTAAGTAAGTACTTTGCTACGTGTTTCCAAGTAGGATCTTTGCCTTCCTGTTTATTCTGGAGACCTAACAAAGACTCAGAAGCTGGACAAGTTTGTGTGTATGCACGTTCTGTATGATGAACAATTTTGATCACTTTTTTGAGGTGATGAATGAATATCAAAGCTTTTCAAATACTTGGTTTAGGTTTTGAAATAACTGTGAAAGAGATCGAAGAGCAGAACTGAGGGCTTGTATCTCTGCCTGACACAACCTTCCTTACAGGCTTGTAGAGTGCTTAATTCTCCTACTCCAGAGTTGTCTTTATACATACTTTTTAAAACATTGTTACCTTGGTAAAATGAAATATAAAAATTGTATTTGCTCTTCGTCATAAATTAAATTATGGATTTGCAAGTGAAATGTGTCTGTTTTATGGAAACCCAGCTTATGATAAAATTGCTAAGTTGCAACTTGCATCGCGTGTAGAAATTACATGTCCATCTATATTATAACATGTATAAAGTTTGCGCTTTGGGACAGGCAAATGATCTTGCCTCAATGCCTTTAAGAGGAGCCTTTAAGGCATGATTATATTCATCTTCTCTTTTCACTATACAGTAATATATTGTGTTATGTGTTTCCAGCTGCTAATATGAATCAGCTACAGCTGGAATCCTGAACTCTAGTGATGTTTAGATTGCAAGATACTTCTGCTGATCTCCATCATGACAGTCATAATGAGCATTGTGAACAAAATTACTATATTTATAGCCTGCTTTTCAGAAAGAATATTTGTCTGCATGCTTTTCAATATTTTGTGATTAGTACTGCATAATAAATGTTACTGCGTGTGATAAATCTAGCCAGTGTTAAAACTGAGGAAGACAGTACAATGCAAGTTGGAAAACTTATATTAAGAAAGTTTAGTTTAGATTATTTTTAAGCACAGGAGAGAAACAATAATTTTCAGGCTTGCAAAAAGTTACATTAAAGGAAGTCTATGTTTTGTTATTCATACTCATGAAAGGTTTGAGAAGGGTGAAGGAATTGCACCAGTCTCCTACATATGATGGTTAAGTTATATATTAGCAAAACAGTTTACCATTGAGAGGGCAACTGTGCACTGAAAGAGATGACCTGGAGAGCTTTTGAAGTCCCCATCACCAAAGGTTTTAACAATATGTTAGGCAACGTGTTAGGAGTGGTCCAAAGAGAACTCATGGTGCTTCAAACCCGCAGCATGCAGTAGCTTACGTCTTCATAGCCCTTCCAATTTGCATTTTTGTCCCTTTTTTCAGTTGTATCTCCAAGACTATTTTATGTTCTAAGATGTAAAATTATTACAAATCACTATAGGCTTGCATAATCCTTAGAAAATAGCATATACTGAATATGTATTATACATTAGATACATTTAATGTTATCGTTGTTATAAAAAGTCATTGCGAAATCACATACAGTTTTTGCATTTCACTTCATTTGTAATTTTTTTTCTTGAATCCTGAGGGAAAAAATGCCTTATTCTCAGAATCAAAAAAAGTTCTTGTTCTTTGTGAAGATCAATCAATGAGCTGAGCAAGTGAAATATATCTGTTTCTGAGGGAAATTATCTGATGTCAGTTTAGGAACTTGTGTTGTCAATAGAATGATGCAAACACAGAATACAGAATAAATACAATAGATGCTTGAATTCTATTTAGTTACATACCCATGACTGCACAGGTTTTTAACGGTTATATAAAGAAAGGGAGGAAGGCTTATCTTGGAATATATGCATTCTGATTATATCTGCAAATGCCACTGATATTTTAGGAATCTCCATGAGAAGAGTGTGCAGAACTTATGCATAAAAATAATATTTACTGTAAAATGCAAAGCCATAGCAATAAAGGCAATCAAATGAAAGATCAGAAAATCAGAAGTGAACAAATTTATCTGTGCCAATGTATCTAGATTTTGTTATACTATATCCAAGGCTACAAGAAATCCCAAGATCCCATGTTTCTCTGTCATCTGTTGGCTACTCCTTATGTCTAAGCAGCAATGTCTTCCTGAATTCGGGAGACTCAAATTCCCACCAAGAATTTCAGGTGATGGTGGTGGTTTGTTTTTCCTCTAGTGGGTTTTGAAAAGGAGGGTGGGAAGCTTTTTGCATTGCAGCATGTGTGGGTATCTTTGTTTGGAGGGGTCTCTAGTCTGTGAGAGCCTGATAATTTGCATTATTTTCTGGAGACAATGATCCTGCTCAGCCTTCTGTCACACAGAGGAGCTTTTCCAGTCAGATTCAGAGCTGGCATTTAGGTGACCTAAATGACCAGTGATAATCCATCAGTTTATCCAAAGGGAAAAAGTACATTTGTTGTCATCATCATCCTAAAATTAAAAAGAAAATTCTGAATTTAGGTAGTGTAAAAATAACTACATTCCTTCTGAAAACTGGAAATCTAAATTATATGTTGGATATGTTGAGGAGCAGGGCTGCATGGAATTTTTGTTGTTGTTGGTTTTTATTCCTTTTTTTTTTTTGTGGGGTAAGGAGTGTTTATGTCTGCTGCTTCTCTGATAGTTTTTCATATTCCATGATCACAAAAGTTTTTAATACTGGAGAATAAATGCAGATGAATAAATACGTCCGCCTGACTGTTGATGTGTTAATTTTTTATTGAAGAGGAGAGGACTTCCAGAATTGCTGGAGCTGTAGGTTACTGTTTTCAGGAGAAAATCATTGCAATGTACTTTATGAATGTGACTTTCATCTTGTATTTTTTTTCTTGAATAGAGTGGTTAGTCATTGTAACATTTAGATATTATACTGGTTTTTTCCTCTGTCTGCGATCTTAGTGCATGTAATAGGTGAGATGAGAACAAGACTGACCTCAAACCTTTCACTTTCCTTTTTCTTTCCCCTTGTTTTTTGAAATAAAAGGTTAGGTTAGATGGATATCTGGGGGAAATACTTTTTCCCTTTTTTATTTTTATTGAGCTATTGAAGTAATTGGACGAATGTGGTTTTCTCCAAAGACAAAAGACAAAACTCCAAATCAAATAATAAATCACATATAAGAGAAAAATAAAATAAATGCTATATCAAATCTGTCTAAAAGTGTCTACAAAATTGAACAGTATAGAGACAGCTGAGTGTGGAGAAAATATTGAACAACTTGTAGCCACTATTTATCAAAGAATGTAATTTAACGATTGTTGGCATACAAAAAGCAAGAAGTCAGAAAGATGTATCACAGAAAATAAAGCACAATATATTATTTATATTTGAGAGTAAGGGTGTATTAGGGGTTTTGAAATTTGAATCTAGGTTTTACATTGCAAGCAATGATTTTAAAAAGATTGTGTCAGCAGCACAGCTACAGTAGGAATACTTTTTCTGATTTAAAAATGCCCTAAAAACATTAGTTCTGTGCAAATTATCTGCCACGATTGAGGACTTGGCGCAGTTTTCCTCCCTTTTTCAGATCTCTCCTGGTGGGACTCCCCTGAGATCACTGACTTTGACTTCTTGCTGCTCTATGATCCCCTCACTCACAGACCTTTCCCTAGTAGCCAACCCTTTTGTTTTACATATGCTGTGACCAGGAGAGCCTTCAGAAAATGCACTACTGTTTAACCTTGCTAGAGAAAATAGAAGAGATTTATTTCTCAGCCTTACCTAGAAATCTAGTAGCTCTGTCATGCCTTTCAACCTCACTTCTGAGAATATGATCTTTCTTCCTACTTTGTCTTTCTTCCTTGTCTGGTCTTTAAAATTTTCCTTGAATTCCAAGAAGGTCACTGTTCACACTTTGTTGTAGTGTGCCTCCCTGTCCAAAATCATTTTCCTAAGAAAGACAAGACAGAGTAACTAAAGAAATATGTTCTTATAAATGTCCTGGTTTTTACAGAAATCCCTGAACCTAGGAAAATATCAGAAGTCATTGCCTTTCCTTTTTATCCATTTCCTGATTGGCTTCTTAATTTAGACAAATAAAGTATGCCAGCCATATACAGCAAATTCCAGATTTTAGGTTACATTGTACCCAAATATTATTACTGCCCAGTCTTAAGCCATTTTATTTGTATTACACAAGTTTCAAATCAGTGTCCCACACATATACAGCTTTGAGGGGAGGGAGCTCACTGCCTTGAAGAGTTTGTTTCTATAGTTAGCAAGCAAGGAAGTCTAGATGGGGAAAAAAGAGTGCATTATGTGAAATGCAGAGAAATCAATTGACTTGCTGAAGATTTAAAGCAAAAGTGGATCCTTTGACTGTAATGTTGTTTGTTGAAACCTACAGGTCTTTTGTCACTGACTTCAGTGGCATAAAAAGCTGAATTTTCCCATATTTGGTGCTCCAAGCAAGATCTCATCTTCACTCTGTGAAATTTCAGTCTTGATGATGCTCATTCGAAACATTTATATGCTTGTCTTCTATGACTTTTCATGTAATAATAGTAGGTGGATAAAAATTTCAAACATAATGGATACAGGTTGAAAACTGTGTTCTCTTTACAGCATGACAAGGAGAGTAAAGAGGGAAGAGAGGAAAATTCTTTCACCTTTGAAAAAAAGAAAAGCTTGCCTCAATGATAGCAGTGAAAGGGAATTTTCCCTCATGCTAGGTATCAAAGAGATGGAAACAGTTCCATCTAGTTGCCTTCAGTAGGCAGAATTATATTTTGAAAGACCATTTTCAGCTAATTTGGCTGTTGTGCAGTTTGAACTTTACGAATTGACTTGTAATTGGACCATGCTGTCAATGGAAAAACTTACAAGTATTGAACATGACATTTTTGAGAAGGTTACTGTCATCTAGTCCTCTATTAGTGGATTTGCAGAGTTATAATTGGCCTAACAAGCCTAGTAACCTGTCCTACTTCCAATTATAATGTACAACCTCATTTATATCTTTTCTTTATTTACTGATAGGTAATAATTCTCTGTCTAGTGCACATGCTTCAAAATAAAGCTGTCTAATCATAGAATGTGTGGATTCTTTTAATATACATGCATATGTGTACCCATACACATAAATTATATCACTTACATATGCGTTTAAGTGTGTGTATATATATTCTGAGGAATTCAAGTACACATATTTTTTTAATATATGCATTTTTATGTGTACACACACATATGTATATCTTTTTATTCTGGCTAATTAAGTATAAAGTCTCCTGTTGCTTTTAAATTTCCTGTGAGGACAAGGAGATAGTGTTTTCTCCAGACCTTTGTTAAGTTTATGTGATTATTCTGGCTAGAAGTGGTAATACATTCATGCAGATGTAATTCTTGGGACTGAAAAAGAAGGGGAAGCGTAAGAAAATGAACAGGTTGATGAACTCAGTGCATTCATTATCAACTTAGATTTGCATGAAGGAGAAACTGTTCACTTCTTGTAAAATTAGAGTGGCATCATTAATTTTGTTTACTACACAAGCAATTTTTAGTGCATGTAAGATTTACGGGCAGTTTGCAGGTGAATATGTCTTGTTAAACAGCCTTATGGAAAGAGCTCTGCAGAAGCAGCTGCACTCGTTGTACCTCCCCAAAGCAGAGCTGTTTCATGGAGTAATGCTGAATGCAGACATCATGAGATTGAGGGTTTTGTGTTTTCACTGCTAGGAGAGTGTTGGCAATTCAAAATGGTGAATCCAGGGATCAGAGAAGAAATTAAAAAAAAAAAAAAATAAAAACCAAGCAACAGAAAACAACCAAAAAAAAAAAAAGAAAAAAGCTAGGAAATAGATATTTTGATGCATTCACAAAGTTAAAAAATTCAGTTTTTCAACAATTTCTTCATATATGGCAACTTATGCGTATATGGCTATGTACTCCTTGCTTGTCTTACTAAGGACTGATTAGTGAGACAACAGACCAAAAAAGTAAAACCAAAACAAACCAAAAGCCAAAACCTTTAGATATGAACAAGAAAAGCAAGGACACCAGAAAGGATGTTTGGTCTTTCTCCTTTACTTTCGTGTCTTTTGGTCTCAAGTGTAGCTGCCTTTGAATTGTTAATGTAGTTCTGCCTTACAAGAAGGCCAGCAGAAGAGGAATTATGTGTGTTTGGGTTTTTTTCTTCTGTACCTTTGTTGTATGGAGAAAGAACACCTTTTCAAAGGGCACTTAAGAGTTTAGAGAGTTGTGGATAGTATCTTTTGTGTAATTTAATTAATTCCATTAGCAGAGCTATTCCATTCTAACTTTTGGTTCTGAGTAATATTGTTTTTAAACAACATTGTCCATGAGCCTCAGAAAACAGAGAAGAATGGTTCTTTTTGTTTAGGTGCTCAGGTGGATGTTTGTGAAATATTTTAATCTACTGTCTTTGTTTTTTTTACCCTGTTGGACACGTAGAACTATGAGCATGAAACTGTCTGGCTTCAGGACACTCACGGAAGGCTGTAGTGTCCGTTCCTTTTTCTCTTGAGTTTGAACACTGGTCACTGTTCCTTAAATATCATATGTTTCTTTTGGTTTCCGTGCTCCATTAGGGTGCAAGAACAATCTGAAAGTATAGGTTTCAATGAATGATCATATAACAGATTATAAATTATTGGGATATCTGCAGATTAATTTATGTTTGTTTGAATCAGCTTCACAGAAGGATGATGTTTCAAGAAATAGGAGCAAGGCAATGACATAAGATTTAGGTCCTTCAGAAAATACTTTTGGCAAGGCAAATTCTGCTTTGAGCTTTAGAATTGACAAATGTGTATACATATTTTCTCACCTACTTGTGACTAATGATCCATGGTTTTTCTGCCCTCCTCACCATGCTTTTTTGAGTGTGTATTCTGGTGTATTTTCTAACTTCTTAACACAGGGTTTCTGTCGGAATCACAGATCTGAACTATCTCATAGCACAGCAGTGTCTCTAATAAATAGGTCAAATAATCTTAGAAATGGTGTTTGTTAGCCTTGAATCGATAGTGATAAAGTTTCTCTGTGTTCTTATTTGCTCAAACTTCTGTCTAATCTGTCTTTGTTCTCTTCTTCTTGTGCAATCTTTTCCTTGCTTCCAGTGGCTGCTACAAAGAACAAAGCTAGAGGTGAGTTTCTGCCTGCACTCTTCAATTTGCATTGCATGGTTCTGCAGCCCACGCATTTTCTCACAAGGTTGTTTCTGCTTCTCCAAACAAAGAAAAATATCTTTAGGTCTTGTGGTATGATAGATTAGTTCTTTACAGTTTTGTAATTGCACCTAAGTGCATTGTTTATCAATCAGCACTGCTCATGCTGTATTTTGTTAATTGCTTTAATTTGGGAAGTTTTTAGGAAAAAGATAAAGCTAAGTGCGTTGTAGTTAGATTTCTGACTTGCATTATAGTAATGTAGGAATATTGATGGCATTTTAATCAAAATGAAGGTATTGCATAAAAATGCTCATAAATATGTAAATGTAATTTATATTTTTTATCTCTAGTCATAGTCATAAATATCTGAACAGAGAACAATGAACTTCTAAGTGTCTCCTAAGCATTCCCTGTCTTTTCACACTAGTATAGATGATCATCACTGTTTCCGATAGCATACCAATATATAGAAAGGCATACTATGATATCTGCAGAGATTTATGACTTCAGAGCAGCAAGGTGATTGCCACAAATCAGTGTGACAAAGAAGGAAACCTTTCAGAACTAATCATGTAAGGTCAGGAGTGCTGTAAACCATTTCCTGAATTTCAAGGAAGCAGTGATGTAGCAAATGTAACCTGAGGGATGTGTGACTTACAGAAACACATAAATCAACGCATACGTGTTTACACACATGTATGCATATGCATTAATACGTGTGAACCTATGGTTTCATCGAAAATAATGAAAAAAAAATTTTTATAGAATTTTTGTATTGTTTCTGATAGATAAATTTGAGGTTTTGGCACTTAAACATCAGATTTTTAAGGCAAATATCTGTGCTAGTTTACATGTATTTTGGAAGTTAAGATTCAAGGTTCAATTATATATATTGCTTAGCTTGAAGTCGTAGAACAATAATAATAATCAGAGAAAACACAGCCAACTGAGGGTGTTTATGTGTTAGAATAATTAAATCAATAATTAAAATACAGCTCAGGTTTGTTGTTTTTTTTTTTTTTTTTTAAACCCTTGCATGGCTTTTTGTAAGATCTTTTTCTCAAAAACTCTGCATGGATTGGATGACATGAATGAGGAGTAAATAAAGTCAAAATAATGTATTTGCCTATGCATGCTTTGAAATTTGCTTTACTCCTTTCTGTACTGTTATGTATTCAGCTGTGATGCTGTGTAACAGTGGTCAAGACTTTAAGACCTTCATAATTAACGAAAAAAGCTAAGACCAAAACACGTCCACAGAAGCGACTTTTCAGCACAAATAAACATAATCTCATCAGTATTCAGTGATTACTTGATATACCCATATATTGCCATTCAAACAGAAACTACCCTGGAGGCACAGGAATTATAGAATGAGTCAGAATTACTCATGGACCCCACTCATCTGTAAACATTAACACACCCTTATTTCAGAAGTGCACATGCATATTGAAACTACATAGAGTGAATTAGGTTTGACACTGTGATATTCATTATCTTTGGAGATCTCTTGCTCAGTTTGAACAGTGCCTTCAGGAAGTCCTCAGCTTTTCCTTTGGTGCTGAACAGCCATGTGATGAAGGTTTCTTTCACCAGAAGCATAGGGCCTATTTTATAATCTCCTGTGGTGGGAGACAAAAAGTACATGATGTCTTACTGATTTCTCATTGCTCTCTCTAAGCAGTAAAGAAGGGTCTGTTCTTCCTTTTGAAGTCTGACACTTAACTGGCAAACAGTTCTCTAATATGGCACTGGAAACATCAATTCACAACTGAAAGAATTCTCAGGAGTAGTTTCTCTTTTGGCACTTATAATATGAAATCCAGCATTCTTTTATGTCTTTGTTCTTATTTGTGGATCTTCATCTTTCTTTTCTGTAAGTTTGGAATTTTCAGCAAGCTACAGTTGACCTCACGGCTGCCCTAAGATCTGAGGGTTCCAGAGCACACTATTAAGTGGTATTCTGTGGGATCACCTGTCTTTTGTTTGTGCATTGTTAGCATGGGAAAATTCCTCCTGGTGTCCACTTCCCTCCCCCTCCTTGTGGGATTGTCTGTAAACCGAACACTTGAGCCTTTGCTCTCAAGTATTGCATTCAATACTATTTCCTGAAGCCTTTTCTCAAACTTCGTTGAAGACTGCTTGTATTAAGTGCTGTAATGCAGCTGTTGAACTCTCTACTTTATACTTGCTTTGTGGCACTTAGAATCAATTTAGGTTGAAAGGTCATCTGGTCTGCAGGTCATTTGGACCGAGCTACTGTGTAAGTAAAACCCACTTAAATCTGTTTGCTCAGAGCCTTCCAGTCAAATTGAATTCCAGTCAAGGATTTCACAGCTCCAGGATAGCTTTGCACTATGATTGCTTGATTTTACCATGGTTTTCTTTTTTAGACTTTGGATTACCTAGAAGAAACTGCATTAAATTTTTTATGGTCTCCAGAGAGTGTAAATATTTGGGGTATGGCTAGAAGGACACATCTTGCTTTGGACTACTTTGGGCAGATGCTGCCACAGGATACTTATGGACCGAATACTTGTGAGGTTTCCAAGAAGTCTAGTTCAGAAGGATTTGAAAGGGTAGGGGTAAAATGAAACAAGGAAATGGGCATTTATGGCACTTGTGAAACAGAAACTGAATACACCATCTGAAAATCTCAGACTATGAGTTTTTTCAGTGCATGAATATTTTCATGACTGTTTCTCAATGTACCAGATGAAATTTGTTTAACTTGATTTCTATAAATGAGCATTTCCTCTAGCAGAGCACTGATTTGAAGACTGCTTGACCTCTTAAAGAAGGGCTATTGTGACGTTTTGGGGACAATATTTTTGCAGATATCTTCTGGCAGCAGTTAACAATGGTTTCCAGGCTCAGTGGTCTTACCAGATCTGCTAATGATGTGTGAGTTTTCAGCCAGGAAGTGGAAGATAGGGCCAAGCGTCTTCATTCAAATGTAATTAGTTGAGGAATGGAGTTCTGTGCTCCTCATTTTCCCTTCTTCAATGCACTCTGTGTTGTCTGCTATTAAAAAGTAATTGCCAGAGCTGCCCCAAACTTCATGTGGTTAGGCAATTGGCTTTTAATCCTTCAAAATGTAAATTGGCATTTCTGATAATTTTAGTTGTGGGGGTTGTTGTTTTTTCTGTTTGATGGTTCGTGTTGCTGTTGTTATTACTATTTTTTTTTTTTAACTGGGAATAGTGAGGATGGCTATGGTAACTTCTTATTAAAAAACAAATAATACAAAGGCCAACAGCTGTTGCAGGAGAGGAAAGCAAGCCCTCCAGAAAAATCTCTTGTCATCTGCTACTTGAGTGGAACATTCCTTCCTGTTCCTAAGACTCCTGAAGCCTGCAGATTAGAAATAGTGACATTTCCAAGAAGATTCCAAAGTCCCAAGAAGAACCTTTTTGCAGAGGGGAGGGATGTGACTGCTGTAACACTGAAGGATTTGTACTATCCAATCTATATGAAAATTTGTAGGATTGGTAGCTATTTCTGTTATGCTTCTTTGCCCAATTTTAGCTGTGTATGAAGCCCTATTTTTACTTTTTTCTCAGGGGAAATACCATTCATATCACAGCCCCGCTTCTTCTCATAGCCAAGTACTACTGTAGCACCCACAAAATGCTATATTCTTTCTCAAAAACTAGCATAAAGGCTGTACTTCTGATGGGTCTAGGGGATGTCCTTTTGATGAGAGATACTTTCAGGTTTTTTTCCATTTTAGTATTACAGTTTTAGGTACTGTAAATGCTTTGAACTCTATTTCACTTGCCTCACAAATTGGATATAAAAGGACTAATTTTTGTAGCCTGTTGGCTATACAAGGGATTTTTGAGTTGTGTGTTTTTCTTGACTTGTATTGCATCTGTATCTCAAAGAAATTATTTTTGAGTACCATGGAAAAACATTTTTTACTTTGAGTCATTTTTTCTATAAATGCAGAGGTATATTGTTTCTGCCTCACTTTTAAAAGAGGAGAGTGATTCTCTTTCAGAAATATAAGATTAAATTTAGCTTTAGCCATGCTACTTAAGGCATGTATCTCAGTCTGTAATAAAAATCGTCATAGCAGTTGATAAACTGTCTACATGCATCTTATCCAGGAGGCAAAGATCACTCTGGATTTTATTCACTTGATTTATTTTGTTTGTTCTCATTACGTCAATGAAATTGGTATCAGCTTATTTGAAGCTTAAGTCAGGAGGGATCATGTGAAGAATATTGTACAAATATACTCTGTTACTGCTTGGATAGTTGTGCAATTGCTCATTTTATCTTTTAGTGAGGAATCAGTTCTTTTTTTCTCAGGACTTTACCAGATCTTCATCATTGGTCACGTTCTACCCAACCATCTCTTGATTTTCTTACAGCGTATGATAAACTTTATTGTGTATGCTTCTCATCAGTATTTTACAGTTTCTTTCATTCCATAGTTTTGACTGAAAAGCACACAAATGAGGATAAATTGTGTTGGCCAGAACTTGTCAACACCATTGAAAGGCCTACAGGGTTTAAACCTACCAGTTTGTCCTTGTACGTGTAATTAGCAAAGCATATTTCTCATTCAAGGTCAAATTGTCATAGAATCAAGTAAGTAACACATGAGCTGTCCGTGTAAGGAACAGGATGAAATAAACGTACACAAAGGAGACCCAAACACTGCTATTTGTCTTATTTGCATTATCTTCACAAAGTTCTCAGCTATTCAGCTATTGACATCAGTCAGGCATTAGCTTTGCTTTTGCAGTTTTCCTTATTGAGAAATAGATAACTCAGGGTGTCATCAGCAAAAAATTACATTCTGCAACATATTGTGGCAAAAATTGCGAACTAGTGGAAGTGTATAGATGTTGAAAGTGTGAATCCAATACAGAGCCTAGGGAACTCCATAAATCAGTACTTTGGAAGAGCATTTATTTATGGTTATAAGCTTTCACCCCTGAGACAAGTAGAAATAAAAACCTGTCATATTCCACCTTTACTACAAGGTCATTACAAAAAGCTTGCCAAGACTGTTGTAGCAGCACAGTGTGATCTGAAGCCCAATTGAAATTTTTCAGATATTCTAGTGCTATTGAAGTAGAGGAGCTCTTCTTTGTAAAATGTTATGATGTTTTTATTCAAAATACAGTTTCAACTTCTAAAGGTAGAATTTTCATATGTCACTTTAAGGTGTTAAAAGCACCTTTAGTATTTATAAGTGATTGTACTTTCAGAGAGAACAACAAAGCCAATGAAGCCTTAATAACCATTCCTTTACTGTCTCTTTGGTATTTCCTCCCCTGTAGTTTAGTCACTGCTCTCATTATATAAATTCTGAGGTCCAGTGGTTTTCTCCACTGATTAAATCCTGTCCACTGGTTAAACTTGTGAAGTTGAAACATATGGATTTCAGTTTTCCTCCATGATTTCTCATGGAAGTTAAGGGTCAGAGTTTTCTCATATTCAGCATTTCTGATGGGGAAGAAAGTGGTGATGTGGAAAAAAAATGTCGTGCTTGTCTGTGAAGATAGTCCACAGAGAAACAAAAAAATGTTTTGGAAGTGAAAGGGTTTTGAAAATGACGGTGTTAAAAGTGCAGAAGGACTGTGAATGCTGAAATATACAACTGTGTGGGATTTTGTTGATTTTAACATCCTCTTAAATGCAAAAGTTCACATTAGATCGAGATACTAAGTTATTTCACAGTTTAATTTTCCATGAGATAATATAAAACATTATAATTATATTAGACTCTCAAAAAATCATACATATCTACTTAGGTATATTATATATATGCCATTTGTCAAAAAAGGCTTGGGAGAGAAAGCAGTTGCCTGAGTTCTAGAGGTTTGTTTTTAGGAGATTTACAAAATATGTTACTGTCCTTTTTATTTCCTTGCAAACTGCAGCTGATCCTCAGAGGGAGGAGAGCTGGACTCATAATGATGACAATAGTTCTTAACAAAGTTGCTGACTGCTCTTTACCCATTGTAATTATATTTGGGAAATACTTGGCCCTAGCATCTGTAAGGTCTTTCCAATATTGAGGGAGCTGAGATTTCCATGTGATGTTGTGTGTACACAGTCCAAATGCTCACCATTGTAATTCTGGCCAGAATCCTTCTGCCATTCAAGGTCCCAAGTCCTGCTACATACTAAGGAGACTGTGAAAACATGAATCAGTTTTTCATTTTTTTAGATGGACCAGCACTGGAAGCAGCAGTTTGACAAGCCCATGTCTTTACTGCTTTTAGTGCATTTTGTTTTGTTTTCTGGAATAGCTGTTAAAAAAAAAAAAAAAAAAGGCACCATTAGTAATGGTGATAATGTAACAAATAGCAAAGGAAAGTACAGAGCCTCCCTGAAACCAGATGTGTAGGAGCAGGCTATCACTGTCAACATGTCCTTTTTATTTGAGAGGCACCTACACAGAGCCAACATGTCAGTCATTTATTGACTAAATAGTTTTTTAGCCAGTGTAGAAGAATTTGGGGTGGAATAAGATAATGTTTGTGTTCACAAACTGCTTGTGAAGTGCAGCACTGTTGTGGGAGAGGGACTCTAGGGAGGATATTCCATTCTGAGGTGGACCTGGTTATCATTGACTAAAGCATTTTGTCAGTTCTTATTCCCCAACTTTGAGATAGGCCACTCTTCTC
Source organism: Climacteris rufus (assembly GCA_013398175.1). NCBI lineage: Eukaryota > Metazoa > Chordata > Aves > Passeriformes > Climacteridae > Climacteris > Climacteris rufus. The sequence goes on from VZRZ01006132.1 coordinate 434,540, forward strand.
TCCACAATAGTTAATACAAATTCTGATTGCCTTTTTTTTTTTTCTCAATTTGTCTGTGCTCATCTTGGTGTTAAGCATGTGAGGCTGTCAAAAGCAGTGTATTAGGAAAGCTTGCCATACTTGAATAGAACTCTGCTGGAAATGTGGTTGCTTTATTTGCTATTTGAATGGATATACTGCTGTAAATCTGGCCATGGCTTTGAACAGTGAGCCCTTATGACTATCTGCAAAGAATTTCCGTAGGCAGTGCATTGCATTTCAGACACATATTGCTATGTACTGGCTCAGTTAAGTAATTTGTCAGATTCCAGTCAGACAAAACACTTTACTTCAGAGTCTAGACTGTTGATTTAGGCACAATCAAAAGGATATAGTGAGTTCCCAAGATGTATTCATCATATTTTATACGTCCTGTGGAATTGCTGGGCATGAGTGCCTAATATCTGACAGTTGGATGGAGCTGCTGCTCTGAGGCAGGTTGTCAACTTATCTTTGTCCCAAATGTCTGAATTCCTCAACTTCTATTGAGACAAAATTTCTTACAGAGAAAAGGGATTTGATAATAATATTTAAATACAGGGGAAAAGATAACAGTTGGTGTACAGGTTACAGTAAACCCATGGTCACAGATTTTTATTCTTCTGTAGATATAGACACTTTTGAAAACACAGACTTTTCTTTCAGGCTTGGTTTTGTTCCAGTGTGCTTTTATAACCAAAGAAAGTGGAAAAAATGCTTTAAATATAAGGGTTTTTTTTTTTTCTTTTACTCAAATACTCTTTTGAAAACCGTAGGACTTATACTGATTCTCCACATTAGGTCAGATCTCAAGATTTGTTTCTTAAATCTCTGTATGAGATCAGATCTTCAGAGAATTTATTTTACTTTAGTGGCCAGTGAATCACATGGTGTTTAAATGGCTGAGGATTCACTATCACTGCTAAAATTTGTGGCTTTATATTGATATCAGTTTGGTTTCTTGGTTGAGGCATAAACGCCTACATCAGCTAAGATCAACTAAGACTTTTTCATGTTTGCTACCACAGTTCCATAGAGATCTCTAGTTCTTTGTAAGTAACCATTATGCTCAGCATTTCCCTGGGATTCTTTCAAGGGCTAACAACTTCAAGGTCTTCCTTACATTTAATTATGTGCTGCATATAAGGGAAAGGTAGTGGAAAACACTTGAGCAAAGTGTTTTGTAGGGATTTTTGTTCCCATGCTGCTTATAGACTATTTCAAAAAATCTGGCATGATTAGAACCAGATAGGACAGGGATGATTTGTGTTGATTTGTTGACCACAAGATCTGGTGGATCATGAGTGATGAAGGAGACAAATAATCAGTGTTTGTCTACCATGCACCTTAAGTTGCTGATTCTGAATTAACAGCCTCACCTGACTGCACAATACCCAATTCCTTTTCTATTAAGCTGATGAAGAGAATTTTGTCTCTTATGAACACTAGCTAGCAACGTCATATTGCCTTTATGCAGCTTTCAGTTCATGTAAAAGAACCAGAACACTATTTGGAGTATTGCAAATAATTGGAAATTTCAGAAGGAACCTATACCATTTATGTTTTGGAAGCTTTTGCTGGCTCCCGTAAAGCTAAACAGATGAATGAATTTGTTCCTGTTCTTCACTGATTGCTACAGCGCAAAGTATGTCAGTACCAGCACCTCAGCAAAGAGAAAATATCAGGTTTTCATTTTTAGGATCTTGATTGCATGAATATATGGTTCTATGAAATCATATCCAGAAGCTAAATAGATTAGCTAATGGATTAATAAGATTTAGTAATAATTAAAAAAACCCCAAAATATTGTAGATGTTGGATCTTCTCATTTGTTGTTTCAGCATTCTGTTCATGGCCTCCCTAGAAACCTACTAGCTAAACTCATGAGTCCCACTTAGCAATCTTCTAAGTTTAAAGGATATGATAAAAATCTGTAAAATGCTGTAACTTGGCAAAAATCTTTCAAAGTGGAATGAGCAGGAGAATTAAGGATTCAAAATAAAATTGAGTGAAGCTGTCAGGCGGGAGGGAAACACTGGAAACAGGACAATGGAAAGGAGTAGTGCATGATGGCTGCAAATGCAGTCGGCCTGCAGTGGAGGTTTTACCTGAGCTTTGCAGGTCCCCTTGTGTCTTACAAAAGTCACTGTCAGTTTGCCAAATTCTGAATTTCTTGGTGCAAGCAAAGACTGTAGACTCCTGATATATATTAGTACCTGTGCACATAGAATACATCCATCTGGTTTCTCACAGTCTTGTATCAGGAAATAAAGGATTTATTTTAGTTGGATGTAGAAACAATTCTACACTACTATAAGTTTTTCAAGGTAGAAATTTTTGCTTTTTGTATAGTTTCACTCTTCATTCAAGATATCTGTCATTGGAAATCCATTTGTTTCATTACTTAATTTCCTTCAGAAGTAGCTGTTTTCATTTGTTTTGGGGAATAGTGCTTATTGTGTTTATTCATCATTGATTTCTTGAAATGTAGTGTGTCACCTAATGCTTCCCAAGTAGCAGCTCAGAAATGAAGGGAGAATATCAATCCCTTCATTGATGTCCATTTGCATTTTAGGAATTTACAAGTGTATAAAACTAATGAGCTAATAATTCAACATTCTTTCCAGATAATATTATGTACAGAAATGAATAGGATGAATGAACTTCCCTTCTGTGGTTGGGCTTCTCTTACTGAATTTCATTTTTGTAATGATTATCGTAATGGACTACCCATCCCACTCCAACAATAAATATTCCCCAGAAAGCAGACTAGTAAAAATGCCTTTTCCAGAGCAGACATAATAGAATTCCCCTGATCTTTGGCTTTTTCTCTCTTCTAAAGCTCAGGAGAAAGAGTGGGCCTTGGAGCTCTCTTGAGATAAGTTTCTGTGATTTGGGACACCAGCAGTTAGCAAGGTCCAGTGTCAGGGAAATGTGCTTCAAAGGTGCTCTTCATTGTTAAGTATTTCTCTCTAATATCTAATTTAAACCTACTCTCTTTCAATTTGAAGCCATTCCCCTTGTCCTGTAACTACATGCTCTAGTAAATGGTCTTCTTATATTTATCTTCCATCTTGATTTGATCTAAATATCTTCCAAAATATGTTCAGACATTTATGTAGGTTAGTGACAACTATTTTAATGACGTTACATTTTTAAAAATAAATTCTACTTTCTTTAGTGCTTCTGTGAAGGGCAAAGCATTATCTCCCATGTCAGTTCCTCAAAATAAAATGTCATATGAGATATGTTGGCTGTACACTTGTCAGTCTTACCTGAAAAATATTACATGTTTTCCAAAAGATGTGAATTTGGTTGAATTTTTCTCGAGGTACAGAATTCTAGCCCTTTGGCTGTTTTTAAAAATTATGTAGATGGTATTCATGAACATGAACAGCTATAAGAAGCATTCTTGATCATCAAGACCAATGTCTATAAGGTATCACATATTGCCTCCTCCCTGTCTGCATTCTTCTGAAAAGCTGTGGACTTTTGTTTGTTTGTGGGCTTTGTTGTTTTTTGTTTGGTGTTGGTTGGTTGGCTTGGTTTTGGTTTGTCTTCCTCCTCAGCTTGTTTTCTGATTAGGGACATTGTGAACCATTCCCTTACAACTGACAGGCATGCTATTCTAATTTCTAGAAGCAGCATATTCACATTAATTTTTCTTTTGTCAAGATTATCTTTAATTGTAAATGTCTTCTCCCACGTCATTTTTTATCTCTGTGGGTAATGCACATAACTATCATTTCTTCTCCAAGTCTTCACTTTGGTAGACAGCCAGATATTTTTCAGTCTCTTCTCTTTCCACGATGGCTTGGGCTATATGTTATTTTTATGGTGTGTCATGCTGTGAATTGTCTGCTGTTCACTGAAATGAACAGAAGAGTCTGCAGTGTTTTACCTGGGATTCACCCCATCTTTTCTATCCAGCCTCCCTACATCTACCAGAAACACTTCAAGTGTCTTATGGCTGCTTCCCTTGAAGCTGCTTCATATTGGTCATTCATACTCATCAAGTGATAAATTAGAAAATGTGTCATCTTCCTGCTTGGTTGTTCTCAGCTAATGAGATTCTAGGGCATAGCTGAAGTTTCAATTTTTAATCCCCAAGTACAAGGGGATTTTTTCACATTTCTATTATCACAGTCCAAAAAGTTGTCCAGCACTTTCTGTGAAATGTATCATCCCTCTTCTCTATGAATGATACTTTTAGATTTCATCTCTTCCTGGTCATTTCCAGGGAAGAAATTAACTTATCCTTCCTGATCTACACAGGGTGACTTGGTGGTGGATTTGTTAACTAGGGAGTTTTTTTAGTCGAGACACTGATATTTAGCAAGTATAATGCTGATTAGTGGTATTAAAAAAGCAAGCAGTGAGATACACTCAAAAATTAATTATTTTTAATCTAACATAAATTATAGCTATATTACATAGATATTAATTTCCTGATAGGTGAGGTTTTGCATTTTTCTTATAATTTTCTGCTGGTCATTTTTCATTCACTTTGTCATTGTTACTTCATCTCTATACTAAGTACACATAATCACTGTGCTATTTACCAGCAGTAGTGTTTTTGGCATAGTTATGTATCCTTAAAAGACTTTACTGGATATTTTCTGGGTTTTTCACCTTTTTGAATTTTATTCCTGCAGTGTCTTGCATGTATCTTCCGTAGTCTTCCAAACTGCTACAGATATTGTAAGCCCTATTCCATAATTCCTCTGCTTGCTTGTTGGTCACACTCTCAAACTTATCAGTACCTCATTGATAGACTTTAAAATGATTATATAGGGGTTTTTTTTCTTTTTTTTTCCTTCCTTCCCC
>VZRZ01006132.1:439461-552617 GCA_013398175.1 Climacteris rufus
TGTTCTCCCCTTACCCCCCCCCCCCCCCCCCATTCATAGCATTATTTTACATTATAAAAGCTTTCCCTTGGGAATTTTTTGTATTCAGGCATCCTCCTTGTTATAGAGTTTTCGCAGTGATCCATGATAGCCAGGGAATAACTTCTCTTTGAATCTGTGCAGCATCACTCACTACCAGACTTGCTGCTCCTGTAGAGACACAACTTGTTACTCTGTCAGTAGCTTGGTGTAGTGTCATGGGGAGCTCAACACCTGTCCCAGTGACCAGAAGAGATTAACGTTTTGGAGGTCAGGTCATTTGCTTAGCTTATCAGAATGCAAAAAGGTATCTTACTTGAAAACAAGTTTTTGAATTTATGGAACAAAATTGTGAAAGTATAAATCATAGTATAGTATTGAGACACAAAATATATGTAACAGAGAGAGAGAGACTTGGTGCTTCAGCTGCTTTTCTATCTGCCTCCCTCATTGCTGATAAAGCAATCTGTTATGTTAGGGTTTCTCCCGCTTAGATTGGCTTTTAGATGCCTTCTTCATGCTTGGGGCAGAAAAGAGGCCTTTTAATGTCTTAGAATTTCACCAAGTTAGATGTTTCTATTCTAATACCTCAAGTCAATTCCTAGGAAAACAGATTCTGTGTCTTCCTGTTCTTCATGAGATGTTGTCTGAACCCTTTCCCTGGATTCTGGCCAAAGCCTGTATGCCAGTGTTTCACTTCCTCATGCTGGAGTTGGAGGTTGAAACCTCTTACAGAAAAGAAGGCCAAACAGGAGTTTGATATCCTTGAGACCTGTGCGAAGCATGATGGAAGGAAGGAACTCCTGAAAGGAGGGACATAGCACAGAATTAAGTGGGAGAGGATTTTTAATAAAATGCTTGCACAAATTTTACATATCAATAAAAATAAGCCATATTTCTAGTGCTCAGATCTTCCAGCTTCCATATGGGTTTGAATTTCAGATTTTTTTTTTTTTTCTAGTAGGCCATTCCCTGGCCTCCTGCTCCCGGGGGCTTTTTTGTGGGTTTTTTTTTTTTTTTTGTTGGCCCTTCCCCTGGCCCCCTGCTCCCGGGGTTTTTTTTGGGGTTTTTTTTTTTTTTTGTTTGTTTGTGTTTTTTTCCACTTTCAGTGTGGTTGTCTCACTTGTGTCATTCAAGTATTAAGGCTTTGTGGCTGAAGAGGTCTCTACAATGAAACTTTGTGGGCTGTTCATGGCAAATTATTTTACAAATATTGTTTCCCTGTTTCTCTCTGCTTTGTTTCCTTGAGTGTGTGATGTAAGCTTCTATTAGACATAAATTGTGCATCCTGGGGGAGCATAATAGAAAAACACAAAACACCAGTCAATTTGAAACATTTTGCAGCCATGCTTAAGATGTGTGTAGGGGAAGTGGGGATTCTTAGAAGAGGAACTGCTGTGCTGGAGGAGAGACCTGGACTGATGTCAGGAGGATGCCAAGTAAAGACAGACAAGGCTTCTCAACTAGTAGCCTGAGGTTGAAATTAGCCATTTGGACTTAAAACCTGTTGAGCTTTGTGTTTCAGCCATTGCTATTCCCTTACTTACAGTATGGTGATGTAGTCATTATGCTTTGTATGGCTGTTGGATGCATTACAGTGTGAAGTTAGATTGTAGCATGAAAGTTCACCAAAATGCTAGGTCTGCTTTTTCTCTAAATCAGTATGAAACTAAGCAGATTTTTTTCCATCCTGAACTCTGTGAGCTGGCCTCCAAAATGCACAGATGCTGGCTCATACACCTTTAGATTCATTCTTGAACAGAAGAGACTGGCAGCTGAGAGAGACTTGGGTGGCTCAGGAAGCCCAGAAAATTGATATGAAACAAGCTGAAGAGAAGCAGTACCTCTAACTTATTTTATTTTTCATTGATTTAAATTTTCTATCAAAAAGTAATGATCATAGTGTTTTCTAGTGGGGATTGACATCTATTTTTCTAAGAATAAAGGGCAAAAATGACATTTGGATTCCAGATGAAATGTCATTTAGCTATGTCAAAGAAAGTATCTGGGACTCTAATGACCTACTTTCCTGTTAAGTCTCTAGGCCATTGCTGAAGTTAGGAGCCTAGGGAAAATACATTTCATCTTCAAAGACTTCAAGATGAGGTTTATAACTTTCTTAAAGAGAAAAAAAATGAATCCTCTCTCCTGAATTGAGACAGATAAAGTTTAGCCCAAGATGGATATTTTTCCCAGACGATTTGAGAATTAAACCACCTGCTTTAAATGAGAAGTTTGAAAAAATGCAGTGTGTTAAACCAGTGTCTTCAGTGTGAAGAGAAGGTGGAAATTATATTCTTTTACTCCTGTATAGGTCTAAATAAATAGAAAAGGCTTTGTATAGCACAAATAGCACAAGGACTGAAAAATACTTTCATATATCTAGGGGTCCTCAGGGTACTGACAGATGAAGTGACTAAGCCATTATATTTTAGAAGTCGTGGCAAGGTGGTGAAGTTCCCACTGACTGCAAAACAAGGAAACATAACCCCCATTTTTAGAAAAAAAAGGAAGACCCGAGGAACTACACACCCTCAGCAAATATGCCTATGGCACTGAGCTGTATGGTGCACTCCACAGGCTGGAGGAAAGGAATGCCATCCTGGACAGACTGGAGAGATGTGCCTGTGTGAAAATCAGCGAGTTCAGCAAGGCCAAGTGCAAGGTCCTGCACATGAGTGGAGCAATCCCAAGCTAGTAATGTCTTTAAACTGAAAGAGGGTAGTGTAAGAATAGATGTTAGGAGGAAATTCTTTACTATGAGGGTGAGACACTGGAACAGTTTGCCCAAAGAAGTTGTGAATGCCCCATCCCTGGAAATGTTCAAGGCTGGATTGGGCTTTGAGCAACCTGGTTTACTGGAAGGTCTCTGTCTATGGCAGGGTTATTGGAACGGGATGAACTTTATAGTCCCTTCCAACCCAGAACATTCTATGGTATGATTCTTTGATATTTTAGTTGGAATCAGAAGTGCTTTTAAGCATTTGGGGGAAAAATTGCACTTCGTATTTTCCTGATGTACTATATTAAGGCAAGTTGCGTATCAAGTGTATTTCACTATATTTTTAGTTGAATCTGTTAACTTGCTTACAGAGTTTTATCCCTCTGTTTTAGGAAATAGTAAGCTGCTCACAGCCATGTGCTCACACATGTGTATCAGGTAACCAAGCAGGCCCATAGTGACTGTATGTGTGGGGGTTTTGGCCTAATCCTGTGTTCCCAATCCTCTGCAACAAGCCAAGTGACAGACTGGTGTCTCCTTATGTGCTTCCCATTTGGTGGGAAAACCTGCACTTGGTTTTGATTGTGTCCACTAAAAATCCCTGCACTCACACCAGTTTGTGGGGTTCAGTGAGGCAACCAGAGGGAGATGCTAACTTAGGTGTTGAATCAGAAACAGAACAGCTAGGGCATAGCTGTGCATCAAAGCAGCCTAGACACATGCATAGAAGTGGAACATGTGGCTTCTGGATGTCAGTGCCTCAGAGTGGGGAAGAGCTGATGCATTATGCCTCATTGGGCCATATAGACATTCCTCACACTTCTCTACTGCTTCAAATTCTTTGGAGTCTTTACTATAAATGAACCTGTTCTGAAACCATCCTTATTTCAAAAGAAACAAAAGCTTGTTTTGAAAGTTAGCTGTTCATGATGAAGGAAATATTCAAATTGACATACTGTGCTGGATCTTGCATTCTCAAATGCTTTTTGGTTTTTTTTTTTAATTCATGGAATTTGGTGCATTGCTGCAATCAGTACTTCAAAGTCTTATGTAGCTCCATCACTTGAAGAGGGGAGATGTGATGAGGGGAGGTAGGTGAGAAGAAAATAGAATAGGAGATGGAGAAGGCAATAATTTTATCTGACTTTTTCAGTATATTCATTTTTGTGTTAGTGCCAATTACTCTTCACAAAACGTTGGACCTGAGCAAAAGGGAAAAGGAAAAAGGTGATATTTTTGTCTCCCACTTATTCAGTGGCTCTCAAGCACTCCTGTATGTGAACTCTAGCACCTTAACATCGTTGTGTTGGAGCTTCCTGCATAATTCATCATAAAAGAACATGAAGCATTCAGCAGTCAGTGCTCATTCAGAGATGTTCTGCATTACTAGCAGCACTAGTAAATATCCCTGCTCCATACATAATTTATGTTTTTCTGCAGTGATAGTTTTATGCTTTGTAATAGGCTAGCTTTGATCCCTTAAAATTTGTTTGCTCAACTTAGGGGTTGGCTGCAAAACAAAGACTTTAAAATCTCTTTCTTGCATTGCTTGTTTCAACAATCTTCATTTCCACATCCTGTTAACAAGGTTGAAATTGTTTCTGACCCACTTTTTGGGAAATGAGCCTTCCTATAATGGATTTTGTGTGTAAGACTTTTTATTAGCCAATTCCCTCCACACACAACTTGAAGTAGAATGAAAATTGGTTTAGAAACCTTAGTATAGTCTACTCTATGCTTCTACATAAAGAATTTATTGTTATTTCTTGTGACCTGTAGGAGGAAAATGTAGATAGATCTTGTGTTCTGTGAATCCCTCTTTCTATGCTGTGATACAGATAGAGACTGTGTGTAAATGTGTAAATGATTGTGTTGGAACTCATTGAGATGATTCCATTCTTCAAATTCAGCAAGGTATCAAAGTCAAAACAAAAAATAAAGTTTAAAATGTTTCCATTTCCAGCAGTATTTCAAAATAACAATCTAATATGCATTTCTGAATGAAAATTTGTACTGTTCATCTCTGGCATTTCAAAGAGTGTACCGTTTGTTTGTTTGTTTGTTTTTTAACAGAAATTTATCAGAATTGATGCATTTCTGTGACATATCAATTTGACATTTAAGCATTTTTTGATGGAGTTTGTTCTTTCACCTTTCTCCTGCTTGATGCAATTTTCTCAGTAAGGTTTTCTGTTTTTCTGTTGTTTGTTTCATTTCCAGTGATTTCTATACTTTAACCTATTATCATTCTTTGTCTTTAAAAGCCTTGTTCACACCCAAGCTATTTCAGCTACAAATTTCAGAATTGCTAAGTGGTTTTCATTTTTTCAGCAAATACTGAGGTCTTCCCTTTGGAAACTAGGTCCCTTTTCTACATGTCAGGATAGGCATGTTAAAGACTGACTAAAAATTGCTTGTTGCTGTTCAGACTTCTTGTCATAATATTTTTCTGTGCAGCTTCCTGGGGTTTCAGCCCTTTGCAGGTAGCTCTGCCCAAAACACATTGATTTAAACATTCTCTCTGTCTGCACTCTGATTTGGTTGCTCTGTTTTTCTGCCCACTGTATCAGCCTTATGACTCTTTCTGCATCAGATTCTAGTCCTGCAGAGTCATCTTCAAGGCATAACATCCTTTTAGCCCCTCCTTCCCGTCTGCTGTTATACTTTAGTGTTTTAAATATTGGGGGGTTTTTACGTAATATAGTTTCTTGGCTATTTGTAATAATAATAACTGATCTTTTACCATGCCTTTGATTCATCTTCTCTAATCATTAATCTGTAAATGGTCACATATGAACAAAGTTTTTTTTCTGACTTTTTGGGAGTGTGTTTGCTTAGAGAATGAGCATAGCTTTTTATCTTATCTTTAATAGCACAACCACACTGAGCAGCTGTGAATGTGCTAGGAAAGCTACCTTCTACTTTTTACCTCCATTTGCTATTTTAATACTTTTGGTTGAGTCATCTGTAAGTATATGAGGGAGAACAAATAAAAAATTTACCTTCTTGGCTGGCAGAGCTAGCAAATGTTGCTTGCAGCAGTGAGGGGAGTATTCAGCTTCTCATTGTATAACTGTGTTGAAACAGATGTTGTGAGATGTGATCTATTTCATTAAATGTCTATGGTTTCTGTAATTTTGGAGCAAAAATTTGGTTTAATCTCTCAATTTCAATAATAAGTGTATTGGCAATTATTCATATTGAACAATCTTTCATAGTGTGTTCTAGGCAGCAAATCCAGAAATACCCTTCCCCACCGACGCCTTAATTTGAGTTTCACTTAAGGCAGTTCAGCTCAGTGTTTCTCAAAGGCCAGAGCACACATCTGACTTCAGAGCCAGGAGGAGACCCAAACAGACTTGCTGTTCCTGCACAGGGAGCTGTGTGGGATGTGCTTACAGGCAGCACATGGAGCAGCCGTGTGTCAGCTGTGTGTGAACAGAGTGTCTGCGCTGCACAGGCTCGGGGCCTTTCTGCAGGCACAGGGTTTGCCATACATTTTGTTCCAATCTATTGGAACAGAACTTCCCATGCACAAACAAATGTGATATTGCTTTGGGGAGTGAGAGGGGTTGCTGGTTTTGTTGATTATTTTTGTTTTTCTTTTCTTTCTTCCCTATGAAGTCGGCCTTCTGTATATGAAGCCTGAAGCAAGAGTATTTGTAACATCAGTAGTTAGAGCAGTCACAAGCGAGTTTTCTGTATCATTGTATTAGTTCTCAGATATAGACTGGAATAGAACTTTGGGCTTTTCCTGCTCTTGTAGCACCATTTTAGTGGATTTAGTGTGGCTTTTGGAACAGAAAAATCAGAGTGCACCAGCATTGCAACAGGCAATTGTTCTACGTTTGGATTTGTATCTGAAGAAGAAAGTTCTTGTCTCCTGCTGTTCTGTGACAAGTCTTATGTTGTTTGGTATTACATTTGTTTTCCTTTTTGTTGAAGCTCCAGGTCTTGGAATCTTTGGATTATATCTGTTTATCCCATATGGCATTGCATAAAAACTTGGAAATATTTCTGCAGATCCAAAATCATAATTTTAGTTTTTGGTTTTCTCACCTTGTTTTCATCCTTTCTTGGAGCAGATTCATTTACTTTAAAGATTTTTTTTTTCTTGATATCATATTTGGATGGAGCTGTTCTGCCTGTTTTAAAGTAAAGTAAGTAAAAGGAAAAATACTCTTTATGGGCCAGTGCAGGTCTACAAGAACTGTATATAACTGGTTCTTGCTGAAAACATAAGCAAGGTCTAGTTTTGTTTTATGGATTTATTCCCCTTTTATCCCAACACAAAGCCATCAAAACCTATTTTTACAGTGGGCATCTTCTGAGGACCTGTGTACATTCCTAGAAAATAAGGTTTCCATGCATGGGGAGATGGTCTAACTACAATGAATTTGTTATTTCAAAATAATTGCCCAGAAGCAGTGTAAATAATGTTAAAGTCTTTCAGTAGAACAGGCACTGCAACCTTGGCTTGTTTGGTGTTCATAACAGTTACCTTTGGGTTTTTTGTCCATGAAAACACAGAGCAAGAATTATGTTTAACTAAAAGCCTACCAATTATTCTTTGCCTTTTAAATATACAAACTTCCTTTTTGAAATGTTATTGTAAGTTATTTCTGTAAGTGAGTTTAGTGTAATATTTAAGAGAACTCTGGCTGGGTTTTGACTCATTTTTTTTGTAATCCTACTGCATTGTTATTCAGCTTTCTGGATCTGTTTGCATATAAGTATTTCTTGCACACAGGAAATCACAATGTGGTTCAGAAATTATTTCTTTCTTGTAAGCTGGTATCAGAGAAGTTCTTCCCAGTCCTCATGACCTGGGTTGCACTGATTCAGCTGTTTGCCATCCAGCCTGGGACAGCTGAAACCAAACCATTTCACAGATTCAGTTCAAGGTCTGGCCAGGCTGACAGCTGAAGTGGTACACCAGCACACAGGGTGAAGGAAGCAGCACTTGGCAAGGGAAATAAACATCTAGAGAAAACAGCAGAGAGATTTTAGACTCTGCTGCCAATGACAGAGGAAGGTAGACTTACTGATCCAAGTCTCTCATACATGAGAAGCATGCTTGACTAAACGTTTCAAGGCAACTGCTTTTGATGGCAGAAAGTAAATGGAAGGATGTCTAAATTAAACATGTTTTAATTATATATCAAATTAATTGAAAAGATCAAATTCTCTTTTATGCCTGTGGTTTTTTTAGATGTGATTTATTTGACAGCAATTTACACTTCTCACTTTTGACTCGTATTGCCATCACTGTGTTGATAAGTCCATTTTCATCAGTGGATGTTATTCTGGGAGAACTGAAGAATGGAAAGTCCAACACATGCTATAAGAAAGATTTATATGTGCATGTAATAGACTGTAATTCCATGGTGCTCAGGAGAACTCGCTCAGGCTTTTTATACAATGCATGACAGTAAAAGATGTCTTCATTGCTATTATTCTTTCTGTTCCTTTGATTCTCAGAGTCGAGCAGAAGGAGCAACATCTAAAAGTGAGTAAAACAGCACTTGAAAGCTAGGTTTTTACTAGGGGTTTGGAAATAATGTGTTATGGATATTCTGTTCCTTCTTGAAGTGGGGATACATAAATACTAAAATTAAGATTAGTTTAAAAAAACAATATAATGATGTTGCAGAGGACAGCAGTCTCTGTTCCACAACTTTCTGACCCAAAGGGCAGATATGGAAGATATACACTGGTGATAGAATTGAATTTTCCTCAGTCACTTAGTTGATATGATTTTTTTGTTTGTGGTTCTGTGAAAGGAACTCAGGAAGATCAGTGAAGCTGATGGTCATATTGTAAATTGGGATATAGTGCAGAGATAGCTGTGCTTGCTCTAGGTCGGAAATGGAGAAACAGCATAAATGAGCCCTTGTAGGACTTGTCCTGTAGCTGCTTCCCACTGCCTATTCTGAAAAGAAAGCGCTAAGCAGTAGACTACAGACTGGAAAGAAAAAAAGACTCCAAGAGTGACAGATGCCTTGAGGCTGAGTATTGACTGAGAAGAGATTTGAATCATGGGCAAAGTCACCTTATCTGCTGTTTCATGTGCTCTGTGCCCAGAGACATAGAACTTTGTGCACTCTTTTTAAACTGTATGACTTAACCACAGAAAATCCCCACTACATCATCAGCTTCCCTTTCCAAAGGAAGCATTTTTCAAATCTTTCTATTCTTAGCTAGCTATTTCACAACAAAACCAGTTACTTTATAATGTCTGCAGTCAAAGGAGTCCTTGCAGCAAACATGTAGATGTGTGTGGGTATAAAATTTGCAGTAACAGTGTTAATAAAACACGCTGTGTTGTAAGCACTTGCTTGTTTGCTTTGTCAGGCTACATAAACAAGTGCATGGTCTTGAGAATACACAAGTCTTGATACTCAAAACAAAGGCACTTGTTGAATGAGAGCAGTTCTCTTGCCTTCCTCTCATATATGGTATTTCAGGCAGGGATTCTGATTGCTGAGTGGATGAATGCCAAGAATGTGGTGCTTTGTGCAAATAGAAAGAAAAAATTAGTTGAATGTAAGCAGGCAGCAGAAATATTCATGTTGCACTAACTTCTGTGTAGGTTTAAAAAATCTAACAAAGACCAGCTAAGGAAAAAAAAATAAAAAGCCTTATTTTACTCAAATATAGAACATATTGTTATTGAAAATCACTAAAATTACTATGCTCATTCCAAACGCAAGTCTTGTTTTATGCAATGCATTTTCAAAGCTTACCTTAAAATTCAAAAGTTCAGAAACTCCTGTTTAACTTTCATTACTCCACTTTGACACGCATTAATTCAGTGTGTTGCTCCTTCATTTCTTCACCTGAGAAATGCATTCTGCTGTCTAGAAAAAGTCTTGTTATCTCAATCTGTGCAACAGATGTTAGTCATTGTGTCTCCTCCTCCCCTCTCCTGTCCTCCCCTGATATGCAAATATGGTCTTTGACATTTATATTTCCCTAATGGGGAAATATATTTCCCTGTTTAGGGTAGTTGTAACTGTTAAAAAAAAATTAAAATCTCTATAATGAAGCTAGTATATCAGTTTTGTAAATTTTATCAGACATCTTTCTCTGCCAGATAATTAATTCCTTACTGAGTGGGAGATTTATGTTTTGTAAGCCCCTACATTTTCAAAATGAATTTGCATTATACTTTAAGGCATTTTGATTCATGCTTGCTCTGTTTGCTTTTTCTTTTTATAAGTAAACCCATCAACTCTCAATACTAATGTAATTAACACTGACTAGAACTGGCTGCAAGAAGAACCACATGAACTATTGCATGCATTTGTGGAGCTCACAAACTGCAAAGCTGCTTACCTGACAGCTATCCAGTAACAGGCTGAGTTGAGAAATCCCTCTTTTCTTTGCACTTCCTAATGGCATGGCAGCTTTTTTGTGAGCTTTTCGAATATTTCATCCTTTAGGGTGATTAAGGCAGTGGCACACCTGTGGCTGCCCCATATGTTCTTGTCATGGGTGTTGCTGCTTCTAACTCCACCATCCTCAAAGAGGGGGCTGCCCACCCTTGGTGGCTGCATCGTTTTTCTCCCTGCATCTCACTGCAGCAGCCTTTGGTGGGCTTAGAGTTCCATTTCTGTCTAGGCATGTGAGTACAGCTCTTGATGCCTTTTAGGGACTACCTGAAAACAGAAGCCAGATGAAATTAGGAGAATAAAAAGCAGTTGTGTTTACTGAAGGGCCTTCAGGTACTTTTAGGGCAGATGACGCCCCCCCAGCGGCTAAACCAAAACAAGGACGACAGTCACGGGTTTTCATACTTTTGTAAGTTTGATTCATTTTCATATTGGGGGTTAATCTTCCAATTACAGCTTCAGATAGTGAAGCCATTTACCCCAAGTTTGCTCCCCCCTCAGTCCACTTTTGTTTGCATTTCTCGGGGCCTGAGACAGTAAGGTGTCCTTGTTTCCCAGGCCTAGAGAGGAACTGTTTTGTCTGACCAAAATGGGAAAAAACAGTAGCTATATGAAGTTTAGAGTTATACACTAAAGAACTGCAAGATTACAAATATATGAAAAATATAAAAGCTAAAATCCCAAGGCTTCATCTGATTCAGGTAATAACCACATGTGGAAATGCCAGCTGAGTTACTGTCACCCACGCCGGCAGGATTAAAACTTGTTCCAAAAATCTGTGTCACGCAGCCAGCAAACCTTCAGCTGCACTGCACTGTCCTTATCTGGTTCTTATCTGGTCACTCCACAGCTGGGAGTCACCTTACAGGGCTACAAAGATACACCTGCGTTTGCACTTCTGCCTTTTGGCCATGACAAAATAGTGATGTGATTTACTCCTGAAATACAGCACTTTTGTATTAATTTATTATGTAAAATGCAAGAGGTAAGGTAGTGTGACCACATGCAGAATTTTTGTCTATGCTGACAATTTCACACAAGCAAACATTTTCTCAACCACGTGCAGAGCAAATGGTGTTTTCTCTTTTCTAGAAGACAACATTTTAAGTTCCAAATAACCTTTAGAATAATTCAGTAAATCATAAAATAAAAGGCTTCAACTAAATTATTCTTACAGCCAAGTAGGGAATCTAGTCAACCATTACTGACATTGATTCACTGACCTAGAAAATTACTTTAATGCACATATCAATTTACTTGCTGATTTCTTACATTTCAGTGGATTTTAAAAAAAAAGTTATTTTTGTAAAACTTATTGCAGAGAGCCCTCGTGTATCACATTATAAAATTCACTAAAACATTTCTATACTAAATCAATTACAGAGTTATGGTAGCTTCTTAGGTTAACCTTTTAAAATAAAAAAAATAATATTTTTTAATAAGTTGAACTTAGCTGTACAAATATGAGAGTATTTATATGGAGCTGATTAATTTGATTCTTTGCCTTTTGAATACAGTTAATTTAACTGTGATTCTAATTCCAGATCTGTAAGGGATTCTTTGTGCTAGAGGACATACCTGAATATGATTTTAAGGAAGAAAAAGAAATTTCCTAAAGAAATATGCAATTTTCTAATAGAAAATAATTGATGAATAAAGTTATTCTGTCAGCCTGTTGGACAAAAATTAGGCTTTTTTGTTAAAAAAAGGACAAAGATTTCAGCCCTGATGACATTGAACCTAATGCTAATACCTCTTGTGGTAATTCAGAAGTCACTTCTGAGTTCCTGGTTCTGCCACTGGCTTCACACAGGTGCCCCTGTCCTGTTCCCTTTTGTGATTTCTGAAGAGTCAGAATTTAATTGGCTCATGAGAGAGGAATAATGAATGCCTATATCTAAAAATATTACTCGTGAACTCATAAAGTAAAGAAATTTGGAAAATTTTTTGGCTAATGCCTTTTATTAAACCTAATCATTACCTTTAAGAACAGTAAGGGGAAGAATTTCAGACAAACATGATATTTAGGTTGAACCTTTTTATTCATAGACCACTGGAAATGACAGAGTCCATGTTGAATTCTCACAAATAAAAGGGATCCAAAGGTCATAATAAAAAAAGAAACAGATTCTAGAATAAGAACTTAGAGATTTTGAATAAGAGACTGTTCCTTCCACCCACTGTGAAAGTGAGGTCAAGTAAAGCAAAAATACTTTTCTAAAAAGCAGTTTTTGAGGACAACTAGAGAATTCAGGAATATGATTTCCTTCATATTATCATAGAATCATAGAAACACAAAAGAGTTTGGGTTGGAAGGGACCTTAAAGATTATCTAGTTCAAACTCCTGACATGTGCAGGAACACCCTCCACTAGATCAGGTTGCTCAAAGCCCCACCCAGCCTGGCCTTGAACACTTTCAGGGATGGAGCATCCACAGCTTTTCTGGCCAACCTGTTTCATATTTTAAATTAAATTTTAAAAACATTAAATTTTTTCTTGTACCCAGATCCCCTTAACAGTTTCCATTGTCACAGTCTGTGCAATCTGTTAGGGGCACGATCCTAAACGCAACTTGCTTTGAGGCATTCCTAAAATTATATTGGCAGGGAAATGGAAGTTTAGCCTATGAATGTATCTTTCTAGTTTATATCTGTGTATTAACCTAAGGTTCAACAGCACAACAGGGGACATGTAAGAATATGTTTTAAAGAACCCAGGTTTTACTTTTAGCTACATATGAGGAGCATGGCATTTGTAAATAACCCTTTTAGAGAGGACTGCAAAAAAACCAATCATTATACAGCATCATGCTCAGAGAAGCCACAGCAGCTTTTTCCTGTCTCTGCTGCTGCATGGCACACATCCAGATATCTGCTGTACTAACATTTGCTCCTGGGAGGAGATGAAGAAAAAATGGTCCATAAGGTTTCCATTGGCCTAGACAACTGAAACATCTGCTAGATTCATGAGCAGCTTGCTGGCCTAAGTCAGCAGGGAGAACTGCTGCAGATCAGCTCTGCCATATCAATGGATATTTCATAGACCACAGGGAGGAGAAAAGAAAGTCAGTAGAGTAAGTGATTTTATTTCAAAGTACACGGAAGTCTAATGCAGTTTTGCATAAAGTGATATCTAAATTGCACAAAATTAGAGCCTACATCTACAACTGATCTGAGTGCAAGGCTCATTAGGGAAACAGGTACATGAAAGAATAGCAGGATCCAATCCTAATCTTCTAATATCTGCTAACAGGAACAATTCACCTGGTTCCCTGGTTGACAAAAAGCAATCACCTGAGAAAATATTCTTTTCACTCAGAAGGTTGCACTGGAAGAAGCCTCCTCTGTCTTTCTGAAATACAAATAGTGTTATTAGAAGGGAATTGGCCATTCTGTGTCAGGACACACAGCAGGGGGAAAGAGCAAGTGTTGAAGCAACAAGGGAAGAGGACAGATTGGAATATACATTACATCCTTGTTTGATGTGAGCTGCCTTTCATTGCGGTAGGTCAAACACAGGTTCTGACGCCTGAAAGTCTAGTCTGGCCTAAGTAATTTTGTTGTTCATAGTTTGGTGCTACTCAGGCTCAAAAGGGCTACTAGAATTGTATACAGCAATCATTCTCCAGACCAAATTCCTGGTTTTATTTTACTGTGTAAGCAAAAAGATCGAAAAAAACCTCCATCAAGTACAAAGTCAGTTTTAAAACTGTTGTTTTGTACTTGAACCTTCATTAGTTTAAACAGAGCTGTGATCTCTTCTGCACAAGAAAAAGAGTCAATCATCAAACAAGGTAAATATTGACAGGGTGGGTGAAATCATCAGTGGCAAAAACTTTGTGAATATACAGATGAACATGAGTGGCGAACATTTTATTAATCATTCTGACTTTTGCTCTGTGAGAATCAGAACTGCTTTCTTCAGGGAACATTGCCAGCTGACCAGGATGTGTCTAGGTATTGATCAACACAAGGTCATTAAGGGAGTGCCTGTTCACATCAAAACCATCTGCAGGCACCGTGTTTCCCACCCTTAAGACATTGTTGTCCTTTTCTGTGTTAGAAGACAACACACACACAACCCTTCACAATAGTTTTTGTATTTATGAAAGGGATTTTTTTGAAGTATGCTTAACTTGTCCATATTGTGTTCAACTGACAGAAATCAAAGATCTAACTTCTTTATATTGATCCCCAATTACCACTAGGATAGTTTTACCAGGACTTTTTACAACTACAGAGTATTTCACTGAAAAACTCCAGTGATTTGGTAATCAGAGCAGATAAGTGTAACATCAGATACAGCACCTCTGATCAAAATCTGATTTTTCCACCTTTGCTTTTTTCTTCATTTACCTCATGACATGTCACCTGAAGCATACTGATCAGTGACGTTGTTGGAAGTCCAGGTAGCAAGGATTTATTTCGTGTAATAGTGCAATGAAAAGTGATTCTTACTCAGATTTGTTTCCAAACCAGAGACTGTAAGATCAGTGTTTAGACGTGCTGTTCTAGTCTAATTACAACATACAGTCTGAAGTAAAAAGAAGTTAAATTCACAGAAAAAACCTGGGGTTTATTAGCAATTTTATCACTGTTCTTCCTTATCCCCCCCTCCTGTTTGGCCATATATGTGTAAACATGTACAAGATATGGTTTACTTTTATTTTTTAACAAGAATTAAAGCTACTGTGTAGGCACATATTAAGACAAACTAGAACAGTTTTAATTTTTACTTTGCTCAGCTGTTCAGTGAAAAATTCCAGCTTACATTTAAATACAAAAGGTTGCATTTGGTGAGTGGCCTTTTGTCTCGGTTTTGAAAGACAGGTGTCTGTTAAGAGAGGTTGAACCCTCCCTTAAGACAGAGAACGTGATTTTTTTCCCCTCCCTCCGAATTATTTAATTTTGAAATCAAGGGCTCTCAGGCAAAGATACGGGAAAAAAAATTACAGTTTTTTACTAATATTTATGAACAAGTAATAACAACAATAATAACCATAAATAGAACTAGAAATTAATAAAATAACTTTCCCGTTAATTGGTGTAGTCACGATAGAAAGAAAAAAAAAACAAACAGCAGGAGGCGTCGCTGAACTCCGCTGGGCAGGGCGGTTGCGGTGACTCCCGAGCGGCCGCAGGTGGTGCTGTGATGCAGGGTCAGGTCAGCCTCAGGCAGCTCACCGGAGAAGCGAAGAGAGCAGTCAAAACTCCTCAGGGCAGCAACGGCAGAGCGGCAGGACAGGAGCCAGTCCTCTTCCCTCTTTTCCCTGACCAGCTGCCGAATGGCAAGGACTTCTACAGTTACAATCAACTCTGGGGTCACAGGCAGCAAAAGGGATAGGCGGCCGAGGACAGCTGAATTCTCCAGCAAAACACCGCAGCCTCCCGCGGCAAGGAAGGGGAAGGGCAGCAAGCAGCAGAGGGGGCAGCAGACAGCAAAAGGGGCCGCCGAGCTCTCTCCGTCACTGCTGCGGGAAAACGCAGCCCGGGAAAACGTGCTACCTCCCGGTAATGAAAAAAAGTCAGATTAAAAGCTCACCCCCACTCGGAGAACGAAATCAGGACACAGCTGAGTCTTCCTCCGGTTGCAGCCCCCAAAGCTCAGAGAGCAGCCTCTCCTTTCCTCCTCGCCGGACGAGAGAGAGAGATGAGACTGTTTCCCTTCCCCTTCGGCCGGCTCGGCTCCCCTCTTCCCCGTCCCCACCCAAACCTACTTCTTTTGTCTTTCACAAAGGAGCTGATGGCCTTAATGGTCCGCCTATTTGTTACCTGGTGACATTGATGGGAGAAAATTCCAAGACAATTCCCCAACCTCTGACACCTTTGCCTTGTGTGTTTATAACTAACAATAAGCAGTTCAGTTATGGTGCATTTTTTGGGGATTTCTGAATAATTTTTGAGGTTATAAACATTCAAACAACAGCACTCCTTGGAGCTGCCTCTTCTCTGTCTTTTAACCTCTCTTTTGGATGACATTTCAGAAGGTGGTGAAACAAAGTTAAAAGTGGAAGGATTTTAAACCTTGGTTGTGTTCTGCACAGATAGAAAAACTGATCAAACAGAGAACAAAGATAAACAGGTATACAATAAGAAAGTCCTTGCCAGGTGCGTTACCTGCATGTTGGACTTCAAATACCATAATTTGTCTTTAAGGATGAAGGAAGGAGGAAAAGTCTATTCCTGAGGAGATGCAAGTATATTTTCTTTTGTAGAAGTCAATAGCTGGAAAGCCTGAGAGAGCTTTTTTCTCCAATAGATTTGAAATTTTTCACATATGTGAGAAAGGAAGTCATGAAAGGGGTTGCAGCAAAATGAGGAGGAAAACAATGAATCAAATGTACTGATATGTTTTTTCTTTCTTGTATAATTACCTTTCAGTGAAATGTTTCACTTGAAATAATGAAAACCCCAGTATTTTGATTTTTCTATAGAAAAAATTGTTTTCTTTTAATACTGTGTAGAAAGTTAATATTTCTAATGTTTTCAGTCCATCTTTTCCTCTAGCCAAAATCTCCTCAATTTTTTTGAAGTTTCTAGTAATTTCCATTTTCCTTATGCATTACTTAATTTCAATAAAAGTATTATTTTCCAAAATATTTTCTGCCAATATAAAAATTAAATGCTTTTATATATGCCCAGAGTATTTCAAACCAGGATTAAAAGAGAGTAGAATCGTGGGAAAGGCTGTGGGAAATTGTGTGATTGGGCTGCTGAAGTATCTGGGAGATTAGCACAGGTACCTTCTTGGAGCATTCATGTGAAGCAAGAAAATGCAACTATTCTCATTTTACAGATTAGGAATAGAAATGTGGTGACAATGGGGCCCAGATCCTCAAAGAAATTAAAGTGTCCAATTCCTTCCTTATTCTTCATGTTGGATACTGTCCTGTTTTTAGAGGAAAAGGACTGTACAGTCTGTTAAGGCACAAAGAATTCAGCATAATGCTTTTTAAAGTCAAAAATGACACAAAGCTCTGAGCCATATTTATACATATGAGAACCAGAAAATCCATCCATTTGTTATCACATTTGTGTTAAGATGAGGTTCACTTTAATTATGTTTGGATTTGTAACTTCCATCAGGAATTTAGAGTAATGGAGGAGAATGCCTTTTAATAAATAATGACTAAATAAAATAACTGGATACTTTTCACCATTCACAAGCAAATAATACCATGGTGATAGCCTGAAAAGAGTAAAAAAATAGTCACTTATGCAAGGTGCCTAGGAAACAGCCGTGTTTGTGAGTATTTTTTTTTTCCTGTTGTTTCTCTCATACTTTTTTCCTTTTTTATCATTGTGGAATAATTTTACTTCAAAATATTTGTGGGTTTTTTGTTTTTTTTTAATTTTCCCAATTTATATCTGTAACCTCTTTCACTGTAATATAGTTCGAATTAATTCTGAGTTAGCTGTTGATTTGGAAGCACACACCTGAAACACAGGGAGAAAAGGAAGGAACTGAGGCTTCCGCCTTCTGTTATTGCTATCTAACATAGATTCTGTAGTCTGAAATCAGAGGCTGTACTGCTGCACTCTTGTACTTTGCCTTTGCATTATTTTAGTATTGCTTAAACATTTTAAAAATCCCAGTGACCTTGAATGCACAGTTTGGGGGTAACAATTGTCCTCTGAGTTATTTGTTCTCTCTCTCCTAAACCTATAATTCTGTAGTTTCTCCAGTGTGCTCATTAATTCCAGTGGCCTCTGCAAGTTATTTTGTTACTGGAGTATGTAACAGTTATTAGAGCACACAATTTTTGTTGATTTCTTCTTTTTCTTTTCTAAACAATGTTTCTTCAGTGAGAAAACAATTTACAGGATATTCTCTCTGGGCATAAACACAAAAAGTGTATACTATCCAGATATGGGTCTAAATTATTGCCATTTAAGACAGCAAGTTCAGAAAGGTGAATTCACCCAGCCAAAGACTCTGTTTATCAAATTATGCTCAGACAATTCTTTCTTTCTTTAAAAATGCTTTATGAATGCAGTTTAACATGCAGGCAAGTTGCTGTGTTCTCTTCTAAGATAAAGCAAAGCAGGTAGTTATGTAGCAAGAGTTAAACTGCCTTTTTTAATCTGTCATCAATGTTTTTACCACACTACTAAGAAATGTTCTAAGAAATTTGAAAAATATAGAGGCAACAGCTTACAGAGTTTCTTCCTTTAAATTTTCCAGGACACTAAGCTTCAATTTGGTATCCATGCTGAAAAAGTAGAGGTTTCATTCCTATTGCAAAGTTAGAAGAAGCAGTGGTTGCACAGTAGTGCAGATCTCCGTTTATGCCTTCTGAAATGCAGTTCACAATATCACTGCTTTTTAAATTAGATAAAGACGAGCAAATAATGCTTCGTCTCCTTGGAGAGATGTTTGCATCATTTCATGTATAAATTAAGTGAGAAAGCCAGGAAAGTGATTCAGTATATTAGATGTTTCATCATACTGGCTTTTGTTCCTCAAGTTTTAGTTTCTTTACTAAGAAAGAAGGCAAACATTAATGTGTTCTCCCTACAGATGCAAGCTGCTATTTGAAGTAGTAAGTTGCTTGCTCTCTCACCCAGCTATTTACTCTTGTTTTGTTTGTGGTTTTTGTTTTTTTTTTTTTTTAGAGCCTGGTGCTATTGAAATCAATATTGAAAAATTAGACTGTTTTGAAAAATAATTTGCTCAATTTTTTTAAATTAATTTTCTGTGATACGGCTTTACATTTGTGTGGGTGCTGGTGTTGGCTGACATCATGTTATAGAGGTATCAAATAAAAAGCCCATGTCTTTGTGGTTCTATGCAAGACTGAAAAGGATAAACCTCTGCTCTTGAACTGTAGACTCTAATTTTTTCCGCTTGTATGTTGATAGACTTAATTTACCTCATAGGGACACTGGGCAAGGAAAACTTGCTGCACTGATCCTGTGAAATGCTCTTAATTTGTGACATAAATGTTTACTACAAAAAGGGACCTTTGCAGAAACAAAAAGAGGATTATGTTTTCTAAGTGCTTACAGCCACCTAGTCACATTTATAATTAGCCTGGTAAATTGATTAGAATGTATCACCTAAGCATCAAGTGGAAGTGTTGAACTCATTAAAAAGCTTTCATTGTAATTGCAAAAGGTAAAGAAAAAAACAAAAAAACCCAAATAAAACCAAAACAAAGCCACAAAACCAAACAAACAAGCAAACAGAAAAACCTAACCGAAATATAAACAAAACAAAAAACATGAGTTGAACTCACATGATGAATGTTCCCAAACTGGACCAAACCATTGTAATTATATTGCATAGACTTGTCACATACTAAGATAGAAATCAGTGTTAAAACCTGTAAAAGCAGTTTATGTATGATTTCTGGGTGAAAAAACAAAACAAAACCAAAAACAAAACCTTTCTTGACAGGCAACAGCTTGTGGCTAATGAGATATGAATATTGGTCCTCCACAAAGCATTGCAGAAACAACCTGTGGTACAATATACTTAACTATAGCTCCATCTACTACAAATAGTTGAAATAACTTTACTAACAAAGCTTCTCAGATGAGCAGAGGGACTGGGATACAGCATGATGACAATGATGTCTCGATGCAGCTGCCTTTTTGCAGCAATTTCACTGCTTGTTGTAATGTACCTCTGCATAATCTTGTAGGATTTTCCATTCCAAATACCAGGGAATTACAATGTGGGCCATCAGTAATGTATTATTTTTAAAACTCTTTATTAGTGTGCTCCATAGAGGCAGTAAAATTGTTTGTCCTGCCTCAAGGTTTGATCCTGGAACAGAATGTAGTTGTGTATACTGTAGTGGATGTATATGTTTGATTGACTTGACCTGCTGATGGAGGTTAGAAATGTCATTCCCAGCCAAGGAAAGCTGGGTGGGTAGCCCTGTCTTTAGGATGGTCACCATCTGAGTCATATTCATTATCTAAATCATACCTGTCAATCCCCTCAGTTCATGGTAAAGTAGGAAATAAATTGTACTGAACTTACCTAAAAAGCTGTGTTCAGTGCAGTGAAATATAGAGCTGTATCATTAAGAGCTAACAGAGGAGAACTGGAAGGATATCTGAGGAAAAATACCAGCATCATGGTAAATCGTCAGTCACACTTGGGTCTGACCCTGTGGCCAAGGGGGCTCATTTAGGTGTGCAAACAAGAATACAAAGTGTTGGTAGAGAAGTGGTGTCACCTTTGTATTTTTGCCTTCTGTGACTGCAGCAGGGGCGCTTTCAGGTCTGGGCTGCACACTTCAGAAAGAAGAGGACACATAGAAGAGGGCACAGAGAAGAGCCACAGACTAATTAAAGGATTAGAAAAATATGATTTCTGCAGAAAGACTTAGGAGCTCAATTTATTTAGATTATCAAAAAGGTTAATGGGTGATACGATCATGGTCTCTAAGTGCTTACAAGGGAAATTTGATAAGAGAGGACTTTTTAGAGCAAGGAAAAAGATCCAAGAACCAGTGGAAGCTACATGCTACAGCAAGACAAGTTCAGACTAGGAGTAAATTCTGTGGGTTTTTTTTCAGCAATGACGACTGTTGCTCTCTGAAATAAATTATCGAGGGGGGCCACTAAATTTTCCATTACTGGTCTTCCTAAGTCAAAGTGGAATGCTTTTGTTAGAGGACATTAACAGGAACAAGGCCTCTTCCACAATATTGCCAGATCCTCAGGAGCCAGAAGGAATCTTTAGGGGCATAAACCCCTTTGACACTGTGTTAAGGGGCACGATGCTGATGCTTTCTTTGGTGTTCACCTGTTTCATATATGGTTTTACAACCTTCTCCAGTCCTTCCAGCCCCAAAGTTTCTACTTCAGTATCCTAAGTTAGATGCAGATACAAACAGTAAAGTGCATATCATCAGTTTTTCTTAGTTTTCCCATCACTTGCTTATAATTTTTGTCTTCATTAAGAAGTGTGCAGTATCCATTCATTTGGATTTGTTTTATCTAGTTTTCTCTGTTCTACACAGAATCCCTTCTTTCTACTTGTGTTGCTTTCCATATTAAATGTCTAATTTTCTCTGTACCTCTTTCTCCACTCCAAGCTTCCCATGAACCTCTGTGTATCTTCCCAGAACCATACAAATTCTCTGTTGGCAGGGGATAAGATGAAAGTTTTGGTGTTTTTTTAATATGCTAAATTATTTCTTGCTTCCAAATCATCAGCAGTCTCTAGGGTGGCCAAAGAAAGTTCTTTTGACTTCTTCAGGTTGTGGCATCTACAGTTTCCATTTATATGGATTGTAATAGTTTACCTACTAACCACTCTTCTGGTCAGACAAGTCTGTGGCTTGCCAGCCATTAGCAAATGATAGACTGCATGTACACTGACACCTTCATGATAAGAACTGCAATATCAGACAGAGAATGCAGGGTAATTATGGAGAGATCTCCTAAACCATGTTAATAGAGTCCTAAATCATTACAGCAGTTTTTTTGTTAAACTACTTCCCATTCCAATTCTTTAATGCAAATGACAGATTTCACTGTGCTAATCTCTGGCACTAGGTTCTCTTTAATGCTTCTTGTAGGCAAAAAGTATTTTAGCCCACATAGGCTCCTATTCACATCTCATACTTTAGAAGGTTATTTCTTTGGTAAGTTGCCTGTAATTTAGTGGAAGTAATAACAGGCTGTGTGCATTTTTCTGGATTTTAAAAATTCTAATTTAAATGATAAGCAATTTATGCAATATCTTGAGGTTCCTTGACACATTGGAATTGAAAGAGAAGAAATAGAAAGAAATGACAAATCTTTTCTGGTTTTTTTTTTTTTTTTGGTCCTTGTTTATGATTTTTCACTCATCATGTATTTCTCAATGTGTGGTTTTCAAGAAGCAGGGTTTGATTAATGAAGTGTCAGATACAGAGGATTTCATGAGAATTTTGGCTTTTATTATTTGCAGCATTTAAATTAGCCATGGTATTTTTAGTATTCCTTATTTTTTGTTTACTACCTCTGTTATCCTGTTCATAGTAAATACCCTCTTAAAGTAAATATCTGTACATAGTAAATCTTGATCTTTAGATAGCTATAGGAAGTTCATATTTATACAAAAATTATACCAGCTATTCAGATTTGCATTTTTATGGAAATATTTTCCTTATTTCACTGATGTAGGTGCTTATGTTCTATGTCTAAGGCTTTCGGAGATATTTTACATAGGGAAATAAAAATATGTCTACAATTATTGAAAATATTGATAAGTCAAATAGAAATTCAGTTGTTAATCTTTTATTTAGTACTTTCTCAATCTGGTCATTTGAAAACCTGTACACTAGATAATAGATTTCCATATTGTCATGCTTTTATATAGAAGACATGCCTCGGCTTAACTTAGTTGGGAAGAACTCTGATGAGAGCACTAAAGTAGGAAATTTCTGTGAAGGTTTTATGCTGGATTTGTGATTCTGTACTGGTATCATCAGTGGATATTGTATATATTATTGCCTTGATGTGCTTATGACATGTCTATGAGCTTGTTCCCTCCTGCAGGACTGTAGAGAGGTTTTTAATTTCTGACACATCCCACTTGAGTGTCAATCTTGCCATTATACTTCTTATGCAAACATCTCTACCTACTCTTCAGTGCTTCTTTTAATAGAACCTGTATATTACCGGGATGCCTGTTATTACGGCTTATCCCGGCTTATCAGCCGAAGACGCAGAAATAATGAGAGCCGGAGTCCAAGCTGTGTTCTCGTGTTCAGAGCAAAGGGCGGAAGGGGGGAGAACCCACTTTCGTTTAATTCTTATATACACTTTTAGAAATCACAGATCATTGGAGAAAGTTAACACTTCCCTCTTTAACTCCAATGGTTAAGAGAAGTGTCCGTCAAAAGGATCTGTGTCCATGGGAAAGGAATGTAAAAAGATAATTTTTACAACAACATAGCTATGTTTACAAAATCTCATCCTTGAAACTGTCTAACAGAGAAAGCTAGCTATTTTACAGTGAAAAATGGGCAACACCTGTATGAAAGGAGGAGAAGAAAGAAGCATATATTTCATTTGGAGTATGAAGTTGTCTTTCTTTTGCATGGTACCCTCAAAATAAATTAGTATATCTCCTAGATAATAATCATAGATTCAATTATGTGTCTTCCTTATTTTTGAAGGGTTTTTTTCTTCCCTCCCATGTTAACAATGTTTTCTCTGTGTTCCCTTCTTGCAGTCCTCTGTTTGACAAGGGTGTGCTATTCTCACAACACATAAACACTTTAGTCTAACTATGCCATTGAAAATGCTTGTGATTCAAGAACCTGACTGATACTGCTCCTGCATTGTGTAGAGGCATTTGGAAATCTTCCCAGTGACTTTTCAGCAAGCACTTAATGTGATTCATAATGCTCTGGGATAGAATCACAGATGTGAAAGAGACCTACTACATCTCTTTCTTTTTCATGTGAGAACACGTTATATTGCCTCAACAGCGTATGCATCAAGTATTAAATTCACACTACATTTGCTCTCCAAAAACTTTCCAAACCTGACACAGAAAGCATCATCTCGACAGGCCTTTAAAATGTATAAAAAGAAACAGGGACTCAAGGTTGCCCTGTCCCTCTGTTTTAAAAACTCTGTGTGGATTTATATGTTACGCTTTCAGGGATGTTTTCAACAATGATTTAACTATATTACCTGCACCGAGATGTCTTTGGGTATGAATGAGGAGATAAAATTGCAGTTTTTCTTGGGAACTAAATAGTGTGACTTAGAGGGGAAAAAAGGAGGTGGGGAAAAATCCCTATTTCTTAATTAATCTAGCTGATTCTCAGATACAGAGAATATACTGTGAATGTAGTTTACTGTATTACCTTTCTTTGATCAGAATAGATCACCTTGAATTCAGGGTCTGTCATCTGTAGGAAGCTGCTGCAATAAATTCAATTCTACAACTCAAATATTTTCTTTTTTTTCTCTTATTCTCGTCCTTTCTGCATCCCTTCCCTCCCTCCTCAGGCAGCCAAGGGCAGTTCCCACTTACACAGAACGTCACGGTTGTTGAAGGAGGAACAGCAAATTTGACCTGCAGGGTCGATCAAAATGATAACACCTCCCTCCAGTGGTCAAATCCAGCTCAACAGACACTGTACTTCGATGACAAGAAAGGTAAATTGTTTCCTGAACTCATGCTTCTGTAATGCTCATGATAAGAAAGAAATGTTTAAAACCATTTCTCTTTAATATGCTAATGTGAATATGTTTCCTGTATATCTTTGGAATAGATGTTTTCAGTTATAAATATTATATTATCATCTTTTTCTTAGACAGGGGTTCACCGACATACTCTCTTACACATAACATATTTAAATTATTAAAGAAAAAGAGAAGGATTTGAAAGGCGTATTGTAAGATAATTTGGAAAGCAGTGTTGCAAACTATCTTGGACAGCATTTATGAGTGACAAGAGAAGTACCTTATAACTTGCTTTTATTAGTGTGTATGCATAGTCATATGTATATACATATATATGAAATCTCACTGTTTGCTTCAAGTGCACAGCAGTCTAGTTGTTAATGCAATTCACAATTGCTGTGGTAGGTGTTCTTAACAGCTAATAAAAATGCTTGAATTTTGTGTCCTGATATTTCCATTGTTTCCCTGCACAGATTTTTTGTCATTTTAGTTAAATTAGAGGAGAAAAACAGACAGGAAAACATCCATTCCTTACAAAAAGAAGGGCACTATCTCTGCAGTGTTATATGTTTCTAGATGTTGATTTGAACTAAAAAAGATTGTGTTTTACATAATAGAATGTTAACATAAAGATTCCATTAGATTCTGTAAAGAAACTAAAACTAAAGTTAGGAATAATAAAGTCATCACTTGGCTTTAAAAAGTATAACAGATTTGATGTTGGTTTCAGTGGTACAGAAGTTCAACAGTTATACTTAATTCTGGTGCTTGAATTTATTTTGAAAGGTGCTACATACACTAGAACATATTTTAGCAAGTGCAGTTATTACTCTGCTTAAAATTAAAGAGCTGCTGTCCAAATGCTTTGCTAAGTGATTACAAGACTTTGAAACACCTTGTAGGACTGAAAATGCTTTGTGGATCTGTGCACTTCAATAAAAGAGTATCTAAAACCTGTCATTTTATACCTGCAGAAGCTGCAATCAAAATATGTTTTTTTACTATTAATATAATAGCTGAATAGAATCTCTTGATAGTGTTGAAGTGGTTCCTTTCTCTTTTATCTAATTTCCTGTAGCGTGTAATCATTTGATTTGCAATTTCTTTGAAATCATAAGTACCTTTTGAATGTAAGATTGAAGATGAGAGATTTATGAGGTGCAAACTTTTGAGCTGTAGGTCTAGTGCTGTAACCTTTGCTCACATGTACCCCTTTATTTGAGCTGTAATCATTAGTGATTTGGGATGGGTAAGTAATGTCTGCAAAACCAAAACCAGAGAGACCTTGTCTGTTGATAGAGCACATCAATACTCAGAAAATCTATATCTTTTATAAAATAAGTGACATTTTACAGGATGCTGAGAAGGATGTGTGAGGACTGCAAATACATCAATTTGAACATTGTAGCCATTTTGGTGTGAATTGAATTTTCTATGTATTTTAGCTAAATCTGTACTTTTAAAAAAAAATTGAAGTTTGTATTACTTTTTAATATAATGAATTAAAACAACAGAATTTGAGTGGCGTGCAGATTAGTAAGTACTGGAAGCAATTTATATTCCCCACAGGAAAGTGAGAAGCTCAAGTGTATAAATTTAAGGGACTGCAGTCTTTACTGAACTTTTAGCTTGTCCCAAGACTTTGAGAAATATTTGATGATTCATTTTATGGAGGAATCACTCCGCATCTATTGCACATGAAAATGCCTTCATGTGGTCAATAAAAACTGCAGGTCCTTTAGTTGGAGATATTTAGTCTTACATTAGCAATGCCTTACACTCTGTGTGACATTTCCAGTCTTGAGTATACTGAGGGGAGTGAGCATTAAATCCAATTCCTGTATGGAAAATATCCTGCCACTTCTGAAAGTGAAGTTACAGCTTTCACTGGCAATTTTTCCAGTGTGTATATGTATGTATTCATATAAGTAAGAAAGAGCTTTCCTTCACATGCTTTTGATGCTTGCATTATTGAGCCAACATGGAGAGAGATATTTATCAGTGGTTTTCTCAGGAAATGATGGCAAGTGAAACTGTAAAGACTTCCCTTTTTTTTCTCTCCTCATTTCCCACCTCTCCCAGCCAGGCATACAATTTGGTTATAAAAAAAAGCAGCTTTGTACCAGATCCAGTCATTGCATTTAATTTATTGAGAGCAGTGCCTCTGCCAGAGTCTATTCAAACCTGTCTCTTATTGTTAGCCAAAACCAACCTTCAGGTCTTACTTATCCTTTCAACACTATGAACATTGCTATTTAATAGCTATGTTTCGCAAACCCTGGAAATTAATGAAAGCTTGAATAGCTATAGGGTTATGTTCTGTGTAGAAAACAGAAGCTTAGACAAGAAGCATCACCAGTAGCCTTCATATCCAGCAGAGCTAAGTAACTCTAGGTGTTGCCATGTTCAGAACTAAATCAAATTTGCTTACTTTTTACTTTGCTTCCCTTCAATAGGTTATTTTCTGTTTATGCCAATGACACAAGTAGGAGTGAGAGTATATTTCTTTAATGTCTGGAAGCATAAAACAAATTCAAGAAACCTTTTTGTTGATTGCTATGTGTTTTAATAATTATGAGAGACTCAAGTAGTAAAATGAAGGAAAGCAAGTGTCAAAAGAGGGTCAAGAGTGCAGCAGAATATGAGGGAGGTGTGAGCTGCCAGAATGTAGAATAATTAAGGTTAGAAAAGACCTTTAAGATCATCAAGTCCAGCCATTGACCTTAGGACGACCACCATATGGCAGAACAGGTGCCAAAATTAGAGCAAATTTTCCATGTAGTGAATAAGCCCTCCTCTGTTAGATTGCCCTTGGGACCCCTTCCATGTTCATGCTTCTTTCTCAAGCAAGTTGGTTCCCCTGCCTTGCAAAGCCATTTTCTGACCAAAGTAGAACTTATTGTGAAAAAGGGGAAAAGAGCCTCTTGGTCACCTAGAAGGAATGTTCCCTTCCCATTCCTGTGCCTTTCCACAAGGGTTTAATTATTCATCTCCAATTTATTAAAAATGAACGATGTCTATATTATGAAATGTGTGATTTTGCTTTTTTCTGAACTGTGATGCAGTCATTGACATTGAAATTAGGAGTCATTCTATCCTTTTCTGTTGTAGATATTGTACAGAAATGCAATGAGCCAAACACACCAAAGCTACTTTGTTAAAATTACTCTTCTGCTTCCCCTCATATACCGCCTGTTTCTAAGTACAGATTTTTCTCAGTTAGGAGCATTTTGTGGCTGGTAAAGAACACTTCCACACCCACCTTCACATTGATTTAATATTTATTTAATATTTTTGAAGGAGACAAGGTCTATTTTTAACTTGGGACATTTCTGGCACTTAGCCTTAAAATTATATTGGTAGAAATTTAGTAGAGTTTTTTTTCAGAAAAGGCAACACTGTAAATTTAATGAATATGAAAGCACAGTTCAGAGGTTGTTTCCAAGTCTTCATCACTTGAAACAGATGATTTGCTTTTGTTGTAAATTTAGGCCTATAATATGTTTAACTCATTGTGGTCATGGGAATTGGGAGATGAAAGAAATCCCTTTTTCCTACAGGAAATTTAGTTATAGCTTTATTTTCTTATCTAACCAAGGTAAAACAATTGCTTCCCTCCAACTCTTTCTTTGACACTATAAAATATATTAAAATTTCAGTTAACTTTGTCTTCATTATTATTCTAATATAGAGTAGCTAAATTATATGAAAATAAAAATGTTTGATCTTGTGGACTTGGTCTCACTGATGACCTGTCTCCATCAGCATCCTTTTTGATACTTCTGTTTTTTTCTGGTTCCTCTGTCTCAGAGATTCAAGGGGCATTGTGTATCAATTTGATTTTTAACTCTTTCATTTGAAATATCAGATCTTTACCTGACAGTAAAAAATACTGTATTGCATAAGTGGACGCATGTTCTTCAATGTTAATAAGCTTAACAACCTTACCTTGGCCTCCCACCCCCTGCCACCCTGGCAGAATTTTAAAGATTGTGTCTTCCTGAAAAATTGGAATTCACAAATCACCCTAGGCAAGTTCAGATTCTTTGGAAACAAATGGAAATTTCATGCTGCACTTGAAATGAGTCTTTCCCTACACAATTTTCAATTAAAATGAATAATTGCCATAGAAACCTCCATATCACTTTATGCACCCAAGTACCTATAATTGCATAGCTGCCTTTGGAAGAAGCACAATGTGCAACAGTGTAGAACTGACAGATATTATTTTAAATTAATATAGGTTATTTTAGTTTATCTTCACTGGTGTCACTTCTTAAGGATTTTGAGAGGGCAATAAACGCAGAGAGACATAAATATGAATGCAGAGCTATAAGGAAAAGGCCATAGCATGGAAACACAGAGATATTTGATAAAGAGGAGACTGAAAAGAACCTTTATGCAACTTGCTAAGCAGCCTTCTTCTCATATTCCCATTCAGTAGGGAATACAGATAAATATGGAGCAGGATATTGAGTTATAAAGGAGTCGTGTACAGCTGAACAATGGCTGTTGATATGAAAGGTGTTTAATCTCATCAATATGAAAATGTGTAATCAGACTATAGAAAGGAAGAGAATCTGTACCTGGTGCGTAGTTTTGCTCAGCCAGGCAGGTGCAAGTGTACAATACCTGCTCTTGCCCTTAATAGGGCAGTCTGCAGGTCTGTTCATAGTAAAACAAGTGTGTGTTGGCATTGATCATAAGTTTGCCACAAACTGACACATCAGATTTTGACAAGACATGTGCCTGATGCTAACCATAGGTGGGTGCATGTCCCCTATGCTTTCATCAAGTAGTAGCACTTTCATGTCTTTCTAAACAACTAGAAAGGATATTCCACCCTCAGCATTATTCATCCCTCAACAGCAAAATATGTTTCTTTAGATGACCTTTGATTTTTTACATGTAAGAGTACTTGGCATTTATGTAACTCCCTATCATCTTGAAAGCTTTCAAAGATAGTAGTGCACTAGGCAAGGGTTATGAGAGGGCACTGTACTTGCAAAGCTCTCGAGAGCTTCCCTGATAGGCACAATGCCTCAGGTGATCTTGTGGAAACATGTCTGAGTACAGGAGCTGCCCATGAGGTTCAGCATTTGCTCCCTCTCAGGGCTGGCACTGTTATGTTAGAACTTGCATGTGAGTTTGGAGAGAGGATTGTCTCTAATCAAATCATCGTGACTGTTGGGGTGCCCAGCTGTGCTATCAGCTCCATGAAAACAACTCCTAACCTTTTTCTGTCTCAACAGAAAGAGATTTAGAGTTCGACTGAAATTCACAGTGCACAAGGTATGGGATTTTAATTACAGTGTCATATGTCAGTTTAGGAGGATTCATTAGTGCAGAGAATTTTTTTGCTCTAACACTAAAAACTAAGTGGTGATTGAATTGCCATACAAAAGGCTGGTACTTTCAGGTGCAAAATTCCTGTCTCTCTGATGTCATAGATATAGAACTCCTTCCTAGTTAGCTGTATTTATCTTTTGACTTGTTTTCTAGAAGCCAGGCTCTGGATGTTGAATTTAAGTATGAAGAAAATCTATACCATTCTGTGGTGACTCAGCCTAAGATTCTAGTCTACATAAACAAGCAGAGGTACTTGTGAGTTACAAAAATAATTTGAGGATATTTCTGATTGAGGGAAATGTTGAACTTACCTCTTGTAGACATTTAATGATTCTAGTAAGCAGTTGAATTTAAGATGTAGGTATGCATGTAGACAATAGGAATAGGCTCGTACAAAACATGAGTCAGGCAGAGAAAATAATGTTTCTTTTTGCAATAGAAAGGAAAGTAGAACATACATGCTTTAAATTAGTTGTGCAGACAGGGAGGCAGACAGGCTGTATTGTTGGGAGGGCTGAGAGCATTAGTATTTAGGTAATGTGAAATTGAGTAGCAATGATGAATGAACTTATGTCTTCACCTTCACATGCTCTGTTTCCTGTTACATAGTCAAGTGGAGATGGTATTAGACAGGAGATGATGACCAAGCTTAACCCCATCCTAGGGTACACATATAAATAAGAGATTCACTGTTTCTTAGAGTTTAATAGACCCTTTCAAGGAGGTAATACCTTGTAGTCAACCTATGAAGTAGCATGAAAAGCAATGGGAAAAATGCAAGAAAACTATACAGACAATTATTGAAGTATTATTTTACATCTGGAAAAGTTTGGGGAAAGTTATACAGAGGAACAGGACTTTATTTTATCTTCTCTTTCTCTCCCTGAGATGAATAGCAATAGTTTATAAAAGCATTTTAATATTTGGGAGGTTTCTAGCATTTAAAGAAAAAATTGTATGAGATAGAAATCCGATTTTCTCAAAGAGCTTTCCATAAAGATCTTTTAGAATAGTCGTTTCAATGTATGTAGTTAAGTTCTTTTTTTCCCTGTCATCAGATAATTTGCTTTCACAACTATGCCAGACAAATATCAGTAGCTGTCTGGCCAGCTCTTATCTTTCCTTGAGGCCCACAGTATGACACATAGAGACAGATAACTTGGGCTAAGTCTTTCAGCTGCAATTTTGTTTCTTACTAATGGGTTCTTGCTCTCATTCGCTCCCCTGCAAGGGGGTAGGGGAGAGAATCAGAAGGGCCAAACCAAGAAAAAACATATGGATCAAGGTTAAGAGTTTAAGAAGTGAAGGAAATGGGAATAAAACATTCCAAGTAATGGAAAGGCAGTCACTCACTCCCTCTGACCAGCAGATGGATGCACCAGCCAGTCTCCAAGCAATCCCTCCTTGGGGTAAACAACTTCCAGGTTTTATTGCCATATGGTAGGGAATATCCCTTGGTCAGTTTGGGTCAGCAGTCCTGGCTGTATACCCTCCCAGCTTCCTGACCTCCTCCAGCCTTCTCACTGTGGGTTCAGAGTGGGGAACAGAGAAGGCCTTGACACTGTGCAAGCACTGCTGAGCAATAACCAGTGCACTGACGTGTTTTCCACATTGTTTTGGTCATGAACCCAAAACATAACACCATATGGACTGCTATGAAGAAAATTAATTCCGTCCCTACCAAACCCAGTGCACCTTCCCTCTGGGTCATGGATAGGAAACAAGCTTAAATGATATTGGATAGTAGTTCCTTTAGTGCTTCAGGGAACGACAGAAGCTGTCTTAGAGCTTTTGAGATCAAGGAGTGTCTCACTTTATCCTTAAAACCCAAGGTTTCAAAACAGATTGCCACTTTTGAAACCTGGAATGCTTGTGTTCATGCATCTTTAAAAAGATAACGTGATAAAAGAGAGCAGGAGTCTGTTAAAATAGCTTGACAGTTATTGTCTGTATGAATATGAAAAATTACATTTTAAAAATGTATTACAATGCATTAGAATATTATTTCATTGCAATAAATTAGTAGAACTACTCCCACTTACAGCATTTATTTTTTCATTTCTTAGCAGAATTAAGGGAGTAAATGGCCGTACTGTAGCGATGGTTAGAAAGTGTAGGAGTTTGCATTATATTGTGCTGAAGTGTGGGTATGTGCAGAAATTAAGTTTACCAGCATTCAAGCTAAATGGAGAATGAAGCTGATACATTGGAATATGATGAATTGAAGCAGTAGTTGTGATGACATTGCTAAGATTACTCTGTAATGAAGTTTCATGATACTCAGGCTGCTGGCTATTTTTGTTTTAAATGGCAGAGAATCTTTTAGAAGTGAAAATTCCTTTTCCTGGGGAGGAGCAAAGTTCAAATGAGGCTCAAAGAGAAATTTCATATTTCTGCCCTCTCTGCACTAGTTGTTTACATGGATGAGCGAAACTTCCTGGGATTTCTGAAGAAAATGGACCTGTTACATTAAATTCTGAACCCATTGTTGTTTTTCAGACAACTGTTAGACCAAATGATAGTGAGGAACAATTTGAGTGCAGAGAAGGGCAAGTGGGACAATACGCTCGCGATGATAAGCTATAGATCCAGGGGCAGTAGAGCTCAGCATTGCACATCATAAGAAACGTGAAGGTAGGCAGAAAAAGACATTTTTTTTTTTTAATCAGGAACACAGTGAACAGTGTTCCTTAGGGAAGGTGAAGGTTATTTTTTTTTTGAGAAACTAGGCGACAGGCAAGAGCGCTGATTGCTATATCACAGTGTATTCAGTACAGCGGAGTCATAGGAATAAGAGAATTACCAGACAGGCCAGAATCTGAATGTTTTGTCATGTAAGTGATTCTTAAATCCAAGAAAACTTAACTATGGAGAATAAAAAGAACTGACTTTGTAAGGGATAACTGATATTTACAGCTCTGGTGAAAATTATGCTTCTCAAAGGAAACAGTAGCAGAGCAAAATGTTGAAGTGCAAATGTTTAGAAATGGTATGTCAGTATATAAAAGAGTAGCTTTAGGATAAAAGCATAAAAATATTTATGATTAAAAGGGAAAGACAATCATGGAACCTTCAGATATTCCTAGACAGAAATGTGTGACATTAGATATAGAATAAGAAAAAATCTACACCACAAGTATAGTAGTGGCTTTGCATCTGGAGGATAAAACTCTTACAAGGACAAACCAGAAAGCCCTGAAAACATGACAATATCTGCATGGCACTGTGCCATCTGATCTAGCTAACACATTGCAGACAGGTCTGTCCAAGGCTTCTCCAAGCAAATTAGATCAGCTGAAAAGAACAACCTTTTTAGCATGGCTTATACACGTGGATATAACTTAACACATTTAATATGCAAGGCTCTGTGCCACACTGGGTAGGGATAGTGGAAACAGTCAATCAAAATCCGACTTTGAAACAGGAACTGAAATGAATTGCAATATAATCTCAGCAGCCCTACTCTAACAGTAGGTGGTACAGTCATTGCCATCCCAGCTGCTTTTAGAAGGGTTAACGTGGAGTTTAAGTATCAGTCAGTAAATGCTGGAGGAATAAAAACACAGCAGGTCAAGGAGAAATGTAGTTCAGAAGAGCAATTCAACAACATATCTTTAGAGAATCACCCAAGTGGATGGAAAAGAACTCCAAAGGATATGACTGAAGGACAGTGACTGCCAGGTAGGAAAACAGTAATGGAATAGGAAAAGCCTCTTCTATCAGCATGATTCAGAATTCCCACTCTGCATTAAATAGGCCTGAGACAACTGGATTGATTCCAAACCCACCCCAAAACCTGATTTGATAACAGAGTTGTACCTGTGGACTCCCGCCCTGTGCCCTCTGAAGTTACAGCTTCTCAGTGGAGGTGGAGGCTTGCCAGATTGTGGAAACATTCTCACATTGCTCAGGCAAATAGGGTAGAGACATCCCAAATGTTCTGTCCCCACAATGTTGTATTGGCAGAGTTTAAGAGTCTACTGGCTTGGGGAGATAAATTCTCTCTGAGTCAGAGCTGGCTGGAATACAGCAAGTGTGAATATCTCTGTAGCAGGCTTGCCTTTGCACACTTAGCAAGGGGTCTTTTCTCACTGCTATGTTAAAAATATGTGTAATATATCCACTGAAATAAACTTGTTGTAAAAGATGTGTACTAAAGCTAGCTGAAATTTTTGACTGCCTGCTGTATATTACATTCACACCTTATCATGTGAATATAAATCCCACTTTATTACCAGAATTAGAATACCATGTTTAAATTTCTGTTAGCAGTGGGAAACAAATTAAAGGCAAATTTTACCAAAACTAACACCAGATGCTGTGGAGCCAATCCAAAAGCCAGATGAGTAGCTTATAGAAGGATCACAGTATTAAGGTCAGGCAAGCTGAGGATTTTAATATATCCAAAGATTTAAATAAAAGCAGTAAATGTATGCTTTCATAGTGCCTGGATATGCCTAAAAATAGTACTGTTTTCAATTTTTGAGGTGGAAGCAAGGGATCTACCATTATTAGAAGTGCTCATCCTTCCTTTTCTGGTAGAAACTTATTTAAGGAACATGATTGTTTCAGCACAGAAATTGTAACAAATCATCGTGTCCTGGATCTTTAAGGATCTGTGTGCAGAAAAGTAATTGCTGATGAGCTGCTGATATGGGGTGAAAATCCTCAATAACTCGGTGAGAGACTGTGTGATGTTCTGCTGCGAGCCAAAGAAAATAACTTTAAATTTAACTGAAACGAGAACTGAATCGACCTGAATGAGATTACTTTCAGAGCTGTGTTCTCTGGGTAAAAGGAGTTTGAGAAAACACAGAAACCAAAAGGTAATTGTGTAAATGGAAAAGGGAAAAGACCAAACCAACAAACCAGTAGCACAGAGAGTTCAATCTCATGTTAACAGATGTTAAAAAAAATAATTAAAGCACCTGTAACAGAGAATCTACAGTAACTAACAGGTAATTATTGATATCTGGATATTCATTGTCAAATATTAATAAGTTTTCACTATGCTGTTTAGATAATATAAAACAATTTCAAAACTGGGAAGAAAAGCTTCTGAAATCTAAAACAAAACCAAGATGTAAGATAAGTGTATAGACACTAACAGAAATATTTTTTGAAAGAAAAAGTGCAGAAGTGAATTTCCATCAGGCAGTATGAGAAGCAAAAGAGCATTTCTTTTATGTGACAGCTGTATTAAATCTGGAGTAGCATCCCAAGTGCCTTCTTGCTTGCTGAGATATATCCAAAGTGTTGGACCAACCACTGTCTATCTTTTCCTTCCTTGAACCTCAGCTGGGCTTCTGAAGCAAAGGCCCATTGATCAGTCTGATCAAACATCTAAAATGTAACCTGTCACAAGTTATTACTATTTTATTTCTATCTCTAGCTGTATTGTCCAGTAGCAGCCTAAGAGAATAATAATGCCATGCAATGACACTGACAGCTCAAATATATGTTAGATGGAAACAAAGCAAATTAAACAGAATTTCTTGTTATTTTAAATAACATTTAGAAGCAAAAAGTACAAAGCCATCTTAAGAGAGTGTTCTTCCCGTTTGGATTATCTGGTCATGGTTCAGTTCATGCCAGTAAACAAAAGCTTGTTTTATAAAATGTGCATCACAATGTACAGTCTTAGCACAAGTGTATTTATTTTTCTTCATACAGGGCATATTTTTCCTTCTGATGCTCTTCAGGTTTTTCAGTCAATTTTTCAGCCTGAAAATGAAGCGGGTGTCATTTGTATCTTTCCCATCTTGGATGAAATTATTATTAGTCTCAGTGCAAGTCTCATCCTTTCTATTTTAATACCATGGTTGTGCTGCTTATTAGCACAGAGAAGAAAACCTGTCTGCATTGAACTGTGTTCAATGAATACACCAAACTTGATCAGAGTTGCATGAAACTATATGATACAGGTAGGTAGTGTACAGAAGTTGTATTTATATTAATTGTAAATAATACTAATAAGTGCAGACAAGACTTAAAATCTGCCTCGTTCAAAGGAAGAAAAAATTCCAGTGACTTGCAAGTCAGTTCATAGCATGTGATTCTTGGAATAGTACCCTTGAATCCTTTTTACCTCATTTACAGAGACAGAAAGTTGTATCAGCCACTACAACAGCAGAAAAGGAACAGTGTTGCTAGTTTTAAAAGGCACTGTTTATGCTAGAATCAAACACTTTTGGGTTTGCATGCTGTTTGAGCAATTGAGTGGTGAGCAAGCTTTAAAAGTGTTATTATATTAAAAAATATATATGAATAATTCAATCTCTTAATTGTCAGAGGTTGCTAAGGAGAATCAGAACAGTCACATTCCATTTCTTTTAACAGCATGATAGAAATTTTTTGTACACAATTAATGCAATGCTTATCTGAAAATGAGAGATATGGTCTGAGAAGTAAAGAATTGCCTCTGTTGAGTTGAACCATGGGGAATTTCTGGAAGATTTACAATTGTATTGGCTCATTGCTTAATCCGATGGCAGAAAGATGTTCTCAGTGTGTATTCCTTTCTTTAATGAAAGAGGTGATTAACCCATGCCAAATGCTATCTTGAAAGACTTTTTTCTCCAACTACCTAGCAAAATTGTATTTAATCCATCTACAGATGCACAGTATGTTCTGCTGATGTAGTTGATAAAAGACATTTTTGAAGAATAAATGTTTATCATAGTCACATCTTGTGAGAAAAGCAGAAGAGGCATGAAGGACTCTGTACAGCTGAGCTTTTGGCAGGTCTAGTAGCAGCACTTTAAATGCTCCTGTCTCCAGTTGTCTGTCGTGCCCCACTGCCAGATGTTATTTAATGGCATTGTGAAAGCAGCAGCAGAAGGGAATTTGCTCTTTGCCAGCTCATTTCTATCTGATTTTGTTCCTTTGTTCTGATTCTGTTATGGGAGTGGTAATTGCTAGTGCTGGGAATAGAATCCAAGGCTGTTTCTTAAACCACTATTACTAATTCCATCAAAGCACTTACGCCACAACTCAGACTGCTACAGAATAACTTTGCTCTGCAATCCTCTGCTCTGCCTGGGGAAC
Source organism: Climacteris rufus (assembly GCA_013398175.1). Lineage (NCBI taxonomy): Eukaryota > Metazoa > Chordata > Aves > Passeriformes > Climacteridae > Climacteris > Climacteris rufus. The sequence continues at coordinate 476,140 of VZRZ01006132.1, forward strand.
TCTCCTGACAGTTCTGATCCACTGGAAAAGTAGAAATGTCAACTTAAAAAGTCAGACTTGTATCTGCATTAGTCAGAGCTTTCTTAGCAACTGACTCACACATGTGGAATTTTCTCTCTGTGCAGATAAGCCAGGATTGTGAATAGGTTCTTTTTGTTTTGGGTTTTTTTTTTCTGACCTGTTGAAGGCTTCAGTTTCCCCTTATTAGCATTTAAAAAAAAATTCTTAGCATTTTCTTTCTCAGTGTTTTGATGCTGCCCGGTCAGTGTTTTGCATTTCAAATTGTTGTTTTCAGTTTTCCTGTGCATGAACGTCTGTTGGGGTGGGCTGGGTGGTGGGCCAGGGAAGGGAGAGGGTTTGTTCCTTCTTTGTTGCAGTGTATAGATTCATACTGGAATTGTCTTGCCCTCAGCTGGGAGGATCACCTTAGAGCTAAGGCAAATAGGAGTCTTGAAATCATGAAGCATGCTGTTCCTCCCAGTCGGGAGGCTGAGCACAACCTGAGGTGTTCTTGTTAAAATACTTGTATCAGCCTCTATTCACTAGTTCTGAGCGAAGTGTTTGAGAAACCTCATAGGTACCAGGTCCTTCTATCTGACAAGGATCCTTCCTATGTGTTTTTCAGGGAAATTGGTTGCTCACCAGTTACAGGAAAAAATTGTTATAAACAAAGTATTAAGGCTTCATGTGAATAACACCTGCCTGATCTTTCACCCTGAATTAACTTCTGTAAAAAGCTATGAGAAGGGAACATCTTTGACAGTGAAGGACAGAAAATATTTGAGAAAAGTCCTAGACCACTGTACCCACACCTTCCTAATAGGCATCCTTAGTCATCAAGACACCTTGCCTCTGTTTTTCAGGTATGGCTGTGTATTCATGATTAACAAGCTTCTTTACTCAAGTTGTTAAGCATTAATAAGAGAAACTTCATTTCTTTTTTAAAGCTATTCTCCTTCAGAACTTAACTGCAGCGAGTTCTGAACTTGCTATTTTGAAGGAAATATCACCATTTCAATATTCTTCTTTTCAAAATGCAGCATTAAGTATCAAACTTGATTTGGCAGAGTGGAGAGAAATTGCCTGATGTAAACATATTTTTTCTAAATAATTTTAAGATGTTCATTTCAGTTCAGATTTTTATATATGGGATGGAAACTTGTTCTAAAATGAAAATACTCCATCTGTTGTGGTTTAACCCCAGCCAGCAGCCACACCCCAGGCAGACACTCACTCACTCCACCACCAGTGGGATCAGGGAGGGAATCAGAAGGGTAAAGTAGGAAAACTCATAGGTTGAGGTATAGACAGTTTAATAGGGTAAACAAAAGTTTCACACACAAGCAGAGCAAAACAAGGAATTCATTCCCTGCATCCCATGGACAGGTAGGTGTTCAACCATCCCCAGGAGAGCTGGGCTCTCCTGTAACAGTGACTTGGGAAGACAAACATCATCATTCCAAATCTCTGCCTCCTTCTTCCCCCCACTTTGTGTACTGAGCAGATGCCATATGGTCTGGAATATCCCTTTGGTCAGTTGGGGTCACCTGTCCCAGCTGTCTCCTCCCCACCTCCAATGTGGCAGTATGAAAAACAGAAAACTCCTTGGCCCTGTGTAAGCTCTGACCAGCAATAACAAAGTCATCTCTATATTATCAACCCTGTGTTCAACACAAATGCAAAAGACAGCCCCATACCAGCTACTGCAAAGAAAATTAACTCTACCCCAGCTGAAACCAGCACACCATCCTACCATCACAATTATTATTTTTTTTTGTTTTAAAATAGAAAGTAGAATTAATTAGTGATTTTTCAATTAATAAGCTGGTTTAGTCCGTGTGGGTTTTTTGCTAGTTTTGTGTGAAACACATCAGCCTATCTGCACAGATCACTGATAAAGCATCATTCCTTTTTTGTCTCTATTCAATAGCTTCAGATTGAAAACTACATGTGATGTAGAGTTTGGTTTTGTCACCTTACATGCTCATAACAGGTGCAGTACATTGGAGGCATGAAAAGGTCCACTTCAAAAATCAGGTTCATATGTGTAAGAGTTGACCTAAACTGAATTTCAGTCCCTTGGGAAATAGGAGCAAGGCATAAACCTTGGCACCACGGAGCAAAACACCACCAACACAAACTGCTTAGAATGCGTCTTCCTCACCAGTATTACCTCACTGACAGACCAACATCCACTTCTCACAGAAAGGAGAGCAGCACACTGGGTTTCAGAGCTGTGAGCTTATTCCCTGCTCCATCACAGATCCACTGAGGGCTAAGACACCTGTGAGTGTCTGTCTGCAGAAAGTGAAGGGGCAGCATTACCAGATAATGTGTTGCTAAATAGCATTACTGTGCATTGTGGAAAGGTCTACTGGTAGGATAACTGTATATTTTGGGTTCTTTTTGTGTGAGGTTCTGGTGGGATTTGTTCCTAGAAGAAGTAGAAGCAGAAAAGATGTCTCCTGCTTTCTTTCCGGGATGTCTTGAGGAGTTATTCTGCTTATTTTCAGAAAGCAGGCAGCATCAATAGGGACAAAAGAACGGTGCAGTTTACAAGTCCTTTAGCCTTTTTTAATTGCTCATCAAAAATGGTGCATACCTGTCCTCTAAAATAGGAGGGTTGTAAAGCAAGATGTATCTTTGTTTTGATGCCCTGCTCTTTTGCTGAACTCTTCTCCTAAATCCTGAGGAAATGAAAGCTATGATATGAAATATGTTGTGGCTTTGTGTAAAATAATTCATTTTTGTAGTGAGTTAGACTTTTAAAATCCAGCTTAGTTTGAGTATTGAAATTATCAAGGAGGTGCACACTTTTACCCACTTAAAGATGAAAGTGTGCTAAGCAGAAAGACATATTTTACCCATTCTTGCCAGCTACATCCCTGCTTTATTACTCACATTATTCTCTGCCTGACTGTATTGCAGTTAAGGTGATGTAAGAAAAGTTTATTCCAAACATATTTCTTTCTGTTCTCTCTCTACTACTGGAGCCAGAGTTCATCATCCCAGGATGATGCAGTGCCACATCACCACACAATGCAGAGGCTCCTGACGACAGCTGTAAATGCTTTCCTATCATGTTATGTTTGAAACACTTCTATTGAGAGCCTATAGAGGAATTCAGAAAAGTTAATGCAACTCAGGTCAGCTTGTGCTATTTCCAAGGTTTATAAGCCTGGATGAGCTTGGACTCATCCTCCAGATCGATGTGTCCTAAAGTGTATATCATTGCTTTTTCAAAAATGAGAGGATTTACTGTCCAAAAAATGTCAGCCTTGCTGCTGAAGGCTTTAAGAGGTGCAGTTCATCCGCATTTAACAAATTCTGCTGGCAATGAGGTTGTCAATTTGTAATGAAGTAAGTTAAGGGGTCTGTATACAAACACTGCAGCTTCCTGAGGGGATGGTTTTCACACTCGTCAGTAATAAACTCATTGTGCTGAAAAAAACCAACCAAACTCCACACCCCTATTAATATAGATTTGTTCTCTCAGATTGTGACAGAATCTTCCCCTTTCTCCTAAGACCGTCACCTAGCCTACATCTGTGTTTATGTTTTCAAACATGAGAGAGAGTAGCAAAGGAAAAGATCAAAAGACAGTGATATGAAAATGTCCTTATTCTTTTTATGTACTTTGTAACTCTTTTGAAGAAAGATATTCAGGCGGTCATATTTTGTAGCAAATTCCTCTTTCTTCTTTTAAGTACCAACAATAAATGGGTATTTTTTTACGTCAAACTGATCAAGGCACAGTAGATCAGAATTGTCCTTCAAGCTGTTAGAGAGGCAATAAGGATTAATTTCTTATTTTAAAATGTGCAAATTACTCTCCTTGTCTGAGAGCAGTGTGTCACCCAACCATCCCCCCATTACCAGAGTTTAACTTATGATAAAAAGGGCCTTGCATCTCACTATACGGGCATGACATGAAGGAGACCTATTAGTAAAGATTTAATAGGCCTGGAATAGAGGGTAATAGAAATTGAATTGATGTAATTTATGTGGTACTGACAACAATATGATCTGAGAATCTTCAAAGATTTTCCTGTCTGCAGTGGTGAGAAATGAGTGGTTATTCTCAAGTCATGCTCCTGCAAGGGGTGTACTGTCAGTGTGGTTTTCTCAGACTGGTTCTGGAATTTTATGAGTGTACAGTTAATCTAAGGTGCTGGAAGATAAAGCATTTTTAGCCAGTGTTCCTAGTGAATGGTAGCATATGACTGAACCATCAGTTAACTCACATTCTCTTCTTCCAAATACTCCCTCATTAATATTGGAATCTGTTGTCCAGTTCCAGTCTGTTTTAAAGAAAGTATGAATATCAAATAGCTATAAATTAATAAGTATTAAGAGCATGAGAAAAAATGATCTAACTATATTTTCCTACTGCAAGAAAGGCAGGTAGAATTTTTTTCTTCTCCACTCGAAGAGGCAGAGACTGACCAGACAGCTGAGATAGGAGAATGAGGCAGTTTGTCAGTTCCTGCAGAGCTCTAGACCAGGAGGGTAAGTCCCATTTCTTTCTTGTCCAGCAGCAAAGGATGGAGAAAGAAACTCAGAATTTTTGTAAAAGGGGCAAATTAATATAATCAGCACAGGTATAAGAAGTAGCTCTTTGCTGAACAACTGACTAAAAGAAACTGCAAAGAGCTATTTCTTTAAAAGCTTTCAGTGTGTTCAAGAAATTAAATTATAATTTCTCACTTCCAACAGTTGCCTAATAGTCAGGTTTTGTCTGTGACAGACCAAATCATTACATGGAATAGCAGATAAAGTTCTGTCCTCTGAAGTGACATTAACTTGCTTATGTAAGAAGTTAATTTGGTGATATAATTCTAATTGTAAAGAAGTTCTACAGCAGGCTGCTGAAGTCTGTACTACACAAACATGAAAATCTTCTCTTTACTGGAGCTCAACTGGAACTTTATTCATCTGCTATTGAAGTGAATATAAACAAGTGCTCACTGCAAGACTGTTTATTCCCACAAGAAAGAGGAGTTTAAAATCTTGACTTTCATTATGAAACTTTAAGCAATTTCTGAACAGACTAGGAAAAAGGGATCAATTAAATATCCATGTTAATAATATAAACTGTCTCAGAAAGTAAATTTTTTTTTTGTTGTTTGACAATGTAAAGCTGAGCATTCTTATAAAAAAGAAGTAGAGTTGAAAGATTCTGTAAGTAATGAGGATTTCACCCACTGCTAAAAATTCCTTGGGGGTAAAAATGCAGTAAAATAGAAAATCAGAGCCGTTGAACAGACTAGCTTACTATTTTATGCTTAAAACCAATTGAAACGTACCTTAGCTGTGTCACTAATACCAGATTGCAGCTCTTTGGAATTGAATACCAGGCTTCAGACATAATTTTTTGATATGCCCTATACCAGAAACAGGATTTTTTTTTTTCTTTCATTAGAATAGAAAGTGGAAACTTAAAAGCACTGAAATGAATTATGGAGAACTTAACTTCTCATCTGAGGAGATCATCTTCGTGAGATTAAAATAACAAAACAAACCTCATAGTTTGCTTGGGATCTGTGCTATGCTTGGCTATGGTACCATGTTTTACAAGACAGACTTTTATCATTGCATGAATGGAAGCCTTGTGATAGTGTTTAAGAGGATGATGAAAATGTTGGAGATATGCTGAGAAGAATTTTGAGAGCCTATAGAGCTCAACAATTTAAAACCCAATTTGGTTTTAAATGATTATTCCATAATAAAGGTGCTGGAAGTTGAATATTTTGGATGAGATTGACATTACTGGAACCCTGACTGTGACCTTTTCTGCAGCAGTTACATGATGCAATTTTAGTTAAACAGAAACTTTTAACATACTTTAGAATCTGTGAGCACCTATTTTTGTCAGATTCTTTTTTTTAATATATAAATGTGAGACCATGATATAAAAGATGTACAACTACATAGGGAAAATTGAAGTGCTTCACTCTCACTGCAGACAAACCCACTTCACTATTTACCACCAAGACCTCCTATAAGAAAAGAATTTCTGGCAGTTAGCCATACTTTAAATGATGCTTGACATCACGAATTGAGTTTTTACATCCTAATCCTAAAACAAATGGACTCCTAGATGATAATTACTTGCCCAAGGGGCTGAGGCAATGAGTTTCAAAGATAGGATGAAAACACCAGGAGTGTCTGCCTTGTAAGTACCCCATTAGACAAGGTATTCTCCCAAATATTTGTCAAATATTAGTTTTTAGGAGTAGTTGATATAACAATGGTAGTGCAGTGTTTTTGATTGATGAGTCATATTTGTTTATATGTAAGACCTAGGAATTTCTTATAAAGTTTCTGAATTAAGGCCTTTTTTTCACAGGCAGTTTAACACAGCATGTCAGTCCTTTTGTCTTGTGAGGTAATGACTTGAATCTTATTCTGTAAGTGTCATCCAGAGAATAATTATCTTTGTGTTACTATTAAAAACAGAGTTTGGTTGATTTCTTTTAACTTGACAGCCATGTTTCTTTGGTTCAATAAATGTTATCAGGCATTCTTTGGCTGATCCTATTGCATCAACTTTAATTAGTTTTTGATTGCTGTTAATTTCACAGCTTTTTCTCCTTAATAAATTGCATCAAAAACACTTTTGTTTTTTGTTGCATAAAGTTTAATTAGTTTTGTGCTTTATTTACTCTATTTTGCTTGCTCTTTTTAAAGAAACCCCCCCACAGCTTTTCTCTGAATATAACTCCGAGGGCCCTGATTCTGACATTGATGATTAAAGGAGATTACAGAACCTCTGATCATCGAACCTGTCTCTCTCCAGAACTGAGAGCTCTCCTGTCTCACCAGGTGTGAGACACCAACGTGATGTGTCACAGAAAGGTCACCACAGGGCTGTGCACTCTGGTGCCATTTACAGTGACATTCTTACAGTACCTCAGCAGCAGAATTCTTGGTTTCCAATCTCAGCAAAGTCACGCTGCAAGCTTCAGGTGCAACATTTATTCTAAACAACCCAGAACAAAAGCAATGCCATCAAACTGAAATGTGCAAGTGAACTGTTTCTCTAGATTGTGCAAGTAATAGGCTCATACTACAATCCTTTAGATACAATCAGGTGCTTTTGGAAGGCCACATTTTTTGGGGACTGATAAGATACTTCATGAGAACTACCAATTCCCACCCTAACGTTCTAGTCCTAAGGAATTTAGGTTCAAATGCACAGACTTGGAATTAGACTCTTGTCATTCTCTAGCTTTTCAAACTCATCACTTTATAAAGTTTAGTTCTCTCTAAACTCCATTTAGCCCATTGTATGGTTTAAATACACCTTTTTGATCTCACTTCTTACATCACCTGGAAGTCTCTGTACTCTTTGTTAATCTCTTCACTTTTGCATAGTTTCACTGAAGATTTCTGTAGGACTCAAGATTTTGAGTAGTGAGTGCCCAAATGGTCCTCAAATGATGTCAGGAGGTGAGATTTCAGTACTTTGCTTTTTTAATATACTTCTCTCTGTAGAAGAAGGTGGGGATTTCAAAGAGACCAGGGAGTCAGAAGCCATATCTGGGAAGAAAAATGAAGAATGAAGAAGGACATAGATTACTTCAAAGGAGCTCAGGAGAACATCTAAAAGAACGCTATCAAACAGGGAAAAAACTCATCTTAAATCACTTTGCAGTACTTTAGGTGTCAGTAGCAGAATGACCTCTCAGTAAGACAGTGTGAGGGTAGAAACTGGTAATTACAGAAAAATTATTTTTATGCTTAAAGTACTGGGTTAGCATTCATGAAATGGAGACTTAATTTCTCTTTCAGTCAAAGTTTTCTTATGCAACCTTTGGTAAATAAGATGGACTATCATTTTTGAAAATACCTGGGCACCTGAGACATCTAAACAAGTTAAATGTTTCTGAAAGACTTAAACAAGACCATAAAATAGCATTTAGTGAGTTTTGGATGTCTAGGACTGGATAGAGGCACATCTCTTTTACTGGAAAGCTCGCAAGATAAGTAGGTTTAAACTTCTGTTCATGTCCTAGAGTACCTCAGGTAGAACAGCTAGGCCCTACCAGTATCAAACATGAGGTTTAAGTTTTCTGAGTTTCCAGTCTCTCTCTCTCTCTCATAAATAAACAAGATCCTTGCAAGAAGTATTCATGTCTCACCTTTGTTTGGGTTTTTTTTTTTTGTTGTTGTTTTAATGAAGGCAATAGTCATATTTCCACAGAAATTCCTGTTTCAAGCATGAATAAGCATTTTTAAAAATCCTACTTTGATGACAATATTCAATGCCATCTTCCATCTAAACAATTCCAAATTTATATTTCTAATTTCACAGGTAGTATCCTTGACTGTCAGATAAAAGCTTATGGGGGCTTTGACCGCATCTTTAAGAAAAATATTGTCCGTTTTTCTTAACGAGTACTCTTTGGATCTGTTCTTAAAAAAATTGTGACCCAGAGAAAATGAATGTTCAGGGTTTTTCATAAGATTTTGTGTGTTTTCATCTTGGGAATGGGGATTAGACAGACATTGAGGAAGCCTTCCCTCTCTGGAAGCCTAGGGAGGTGGTCAGGTGTGGTTTTTGTTTTGTTAAATAAGCACTTTTGCAAATATAGCCATTGATCTTTTTCAGCTTCTCTATGATGCCTGTGCTTTGGAGGATTTAAATGTCCCTTCTATCTCTGCTTTGCCTCACATACTTATTACACCTTTGAGGGCAGGATATCTTCATCTTTGTTAGTGTACAGTGACTCTAAATTAAAGATGTGGGTTTAGGTATCATGTAACAACCAGAGCAAGTAGTAATTGTTATTTTCCTAGCAGCTGGCTTTGAGGCTGCTTTGTGTTGCTCAAGTGAAAAGTGTGTAAATCTATTGGATAACCCACAGCAAGTGTAATAATATTGGTTTTCTTCCCTGGGAAGGTTCTTTCAGAGTTTCTGTAGTTTCAGAGAGGATAGGTTCTTTATTCCACATATGAGGTGTTACAAGTAAGCTTTTCTCCTTGTGAATTTATGAGTTGCTTCCCTTAGCAAGATCACATTTAAAATTGCTGCCAGTGTTCTAGATTGCTGACTTACTCTCAACAATACCAACAAGACCCAATATTTAAAGTGTAGACCACTATTCATACTATTACCATAAAATTTAGTTAGCTGCTTCTAGCATCCAGAGTCCAAAAGCATTTTCTAAGACAGATGAATGGATTAGAAATGAATGGGTTGTTCACAGTAACTTTCAAAGTATGAGTCTTGCAACACTCCTATGAACCAAGTCAGGGAGTAATCAGATGTGTGGGAGTGACCTCACAGTGTTCGACGGCAGTGTGGGTTCTCCCAGAAGTGACCAGTAAGCTGTAGGAAAAAAAATCACAATAAATCTGTAAATAACAGACTGGAAAAGAAAAATGTGCTCTGTGTTTAAAGTTCCTTCCCAGAATTCTAATTCCAAGCTCCTGGCTCCTAATGTGTCTTGATGCCACAGAGGAATTGCTTAATGATGGTTTCTCTATCACAACCTTTTTGAAATGTGATCACTTTCCATCAGTGAGGTTTCCAGGCTCAGTCATGGCACTTTTCATTTACTTTCCACTGTTTTCCGCCTCTGTGTTAAATGAGCGCAATTGCCCCGTGACCAGACACAGCATGCTGTCTTTTTCTCAGAGGTATTTTGGCTGTGTTGCAGAAATTCTCTTTTGTTAATGAAATTGAGTAAATAATTTGTAGCAATTTTAATGCAGCAGTTTGATAAAGTTGTTAATTGAAATGCTTCCTGTGATTTTGGAGCATATGTTAAAGGTCACAGCTGCTTGCATATTAGAGATTTTTCTTCTTTATATACAAATTGGACCAGTGTTCCCTTTTCCAAAGACACTGTAGATCTGGCTGTAAGCAAATATTTTCCCAAGGTAAAAAGAAATTTTCTGGTCACATGCAAGAAGTCTAATTATAGGCTAAACTGCTGTTTGATGGAAACAAATCAAGCAGCAGCTGAATGCTGGAGGTGTATCTTTTGTAATTGGGGATTGTTATTTGTGGTGTTTTCCTTAAAAAAAAATAAACAGGGTAAAAAGTGGAAAGGCAGTGGTCTAGGGAGTTTTCTTGTTTGTGTTACTTGAAAGTTGTACATGCAGTTACAAAACTTGTTGAGCTAGTGTTCTGCTTTGGGTAAATATATTTAGGGGTTTAGGAATAATAGGTTCAAGAGTACAGGTTGTTGTCTTAACCTCCAACTTGCATCAAGGCAGCTCAGTGCAGTACAGACAAGAAAGCAAATAAAATCTACTGTGTTCCACGTGTTTGGGAGTCAGCAGTAGGTCATGTCTAGGCAGCGGTGCACCCACCCCGTCCTCAGTGTCCTTATTAGAGACCCCCACTAGTTATGATGTGCAAGTGTTCCTAAAATCTAAAGCAAGCCCGAAGTCTTCCTGTCTTCCCTCTTACAACTATATGCCTGTATGGAACAAATAGTTCTGTGCTGAGGGACACAGTGACAGCAAACTGCTGTCTCCTTTCTGCTGTAGGATTTATTGAGAATTCTGTGCTCAGGGCCAAAATGTTGAAGGAAGGTTAAATGAACTTGGATTGCAGTGCAGGTAAAGGTCTGGTCATTAACTATTGCAATGAGGACAAATGTTAAAGAAGAAGGCAGGTAGCACCTGAAGCTTAGCATGGCAGCTGGTGTCAGAGGATCATTCTCTGCAGCATCTATGCAACTGTGTCTCCTTTTCCAGCAGCAGTAGCAGTAGGTAGATGAGTTTGGATGTAATTAGTCCTGTTTGACATATCTTTAATCCCATTTTTGTTAACTGAATGATGTAATAGAACCCAGCAACATATTAGATCTAGAAGGAATCGAACTGCCCTGTTTCTGGCAAGTAACATAGAACTATAATGAGAGTTACACTACATTGCTTTAAAACAGTGTGGAGACATCTTTTTGCTTCCTCAGTATCTGGTATGATTAAAACACTGCTTAGATAAATAAAGTAATATTCTTCACAAATACTTATTATTGTCATCCCTGAAATACCAAACCATAGCTTAAAAACCCAGCTCTATGGTATTTTTAATTCTAAAATTTTCATATTGTCAGGCCATCACCAGGTTCAAAAGTTTTCTTATGAAGCTTTGCACTGAGCACTCAGTTCCAACAATGCATCATTAAGTAATGAGAAAAGGCAGGAGGAGAGGAGTAATGCTTATTATATAATTTCAGATGTACTTTTTGAAAGAGCTCTTTAGTAGATGGTTTCTTAGTTTTTTTTTTTTTTTCTCTCATGCTTTTGATATGGGTAATAACTTGAGATAAGAAATATTCAAAGCAACTGTAAATACAGTGGCAAAAGTATTAACACAAAGAAAGATGTGCTTGTTTTCCTCAAGGCTCTTTCTGGGGGTTATAGTGACACACTTTTTTCCTTTGAGCAGTCATAATATGTGGAGTTTATTTTTCCCCCTCCACCTCTAAGCTTTGGCATTATACACAATTTCTTGTACAAACAGGATCAGAAAGGTTTTCTTGGTTTTTATTTGTAATGGAAAGTTTATCCTTTTTTATTACTTTCACTATTGACTCTTGATGTGTTCTTGTCTCTACAAATACTGCAGAAATAGCTGTTGCCATCCATTCTGTGATATGTTTTGGCTGGACAGGTGCTTTAGGGTCAAATGATAGCTCATTCAGTCAAAACTGTGGTAGCAGCAATTGCCAGCCTCAGGCCAGTTCTTGAAGTTTAGATTTCCAGGGCTGCAATCCCTGTGATTGCTTGTAGTTCTGAAACTTTCACCAAGGTGTTATTCTTTGTTAAAATTATATATATATATATATATGTTCTAAAGAGCTCTGGTAATATCCTTCAGTCCTTCCCCTAAACCAGTACATGTTGGCTCTCAGCTACATGCACAGGGAGGCAGTGTGTAAAGGAAATGGGTAAATTCTTATACTCCACAGAATTCCATGGATGAGTATGATACAGTATAATGTAGCTGTGTCCCTGGTCAGGAACTGATTAAAATTCAGTGACTTCTCAGATCTTAGGGTTCAAACACTTGGTATTTTCAGCTGCTGTTTGTGGGATTCCTTCATAGCATATCTAGAAGATTAATCCATATGAGATGGCAGTTCCATAAACTCAGACGTGTGTTGTGTCTTTCCTTCTTATGTTGACAAATTCCCTTTTCCATCTAGTGAGAAATTTTAAAGATTTGAATTTTAAGACGACTTTGAACGAGATGAAGGAATTGAGAAGCTTGGGATACAAAGGGCAGCCAGAAGCAGGAAGGGGCAGCTTTAATGCTTTGTTACATGTGCTGCATCACTGTGGATGGCAAAGCAGTATCTGACATTGGAAAGTATGCAAATTCTTATTGAAAAAGGAATGAAGTAGAGCAGGCTTTTAAAAAAAGTTCTGTCCTACAACAGTTGCAATATTTGGTCTTCCAGTGCCAGCAGAACCTAGAGGAATTGTTTCTACTACAGTTCTTGCAAATGAATCAAGTCATTAAAGAGTATTATGGTCTTGGATTTGGCTTGAACAGTAACATGGATTAGTTGGTGCTAGAATGCCATATTCATAAAACTATATTTTCTATTGCAAAAAAACATTTCTTAAACGTCTGATAAACCTACTCACCTCATTATTATCTGTGGGTCCTGTTTTTTTTTTTTTTTAATTTTTCATATTTTTTTTATGTGTTGCTACAATGAAAAGTACTGCCTCTGATAAACTGATAATTGAAACAGAAACTGTTAAAATCTGCTCTAAGTAGATTGTGATCTTGTTAAACAAGTAAAAGTTGCAACTAAAAGAACTTCTCCAGAAATATTAATAACAGAGGGGTTTTTTCTAAGTGGTATAGAGACTCACCTATCTTTTTAACTGAACTGTACAGTATTCTTAAAATGATTGGCAGTAACATTTGATTACCTTTATGTGATAACGAAAACTTCATTAGGTTTATACCTTGGGCTACATTTTTAAAAAAACAGATTATTGTCATATTTGCAGTCTGATGCGTATTAGGAGTGTTCAGAATTTGGTTTTTTTACTGATGTTCTTGCTGCCATCTTTTCATTCTATCAACCATTCATAAAAAGGAAAGGATATCACACAGTAGTTTGTTCTTTCACCTGACAAGACTGAGAGATGGCAAACTATCTCAAATTTGGAAGTGGATTGAAACAGAGAATTCAGAGTATTGCTTAAGTTTTAGGACATACTGTAGGACTCAGTTCAAGTTTTTCCTGAGCTCATAAACTATTTAATCACAATATTTTTCTCTTCTGCTATGGACAGCAGTTACTTGAATGTGAAATCCCTTATTGCCTTGTATTTCTTTGCCATTTTGAAGTCTCTGTGATTGGTATCAACAGTTATTAAGTGAATTGTACAAGTCATGTTAGCTATTAACTTTAAATAGTTTTATGCTTTTAAAAATATTATAATAATTTGAATAATGTCAATATTTTTAATATATTTTACAAAAGTCAAGAGTTAATGTTTTTAGAATGTAGAGCCCCAAATGACCTTGTAGATACTTCAAAATTTTGTAGTTAAATTCTAATTTTAAATAATTCGTTGGATAGCTCATCAGGTGGTTCCAAGGGAAGCTGTATCCACCAAAATCAATAGGATTACATGTTAATACCCCAGCCCTGAGAACTTAGTTTGTAAAATTCTAGCCCATTGTCGATTGCAGTTCTTAAATTATGAATTGCCCTAAATTGTCAGCTCAAATAAAGACAGAATACAATCAAGTTTATTCGTTTTTTCCCTCTGAACTTATTTTTTTGGAAGCATCAAAAGAAACTTTATTTCTCCTCTTATCCATTTACCCTTACAGAACACTCATTCACATTTTGTATCAACAGTGTACAGATGATAAAGCTTTGCTTGTCTAGTAAATGAGTCACTGTTCTATTTTTCCACTAAGTCATATAAACAGGATAATATTTTTATATTCATTAATATTTTAAGTTAATTAAACCTTCATAATTATACAGACCATTTCCTTTTCTTACAATATGCATTTCCCTAAGATTTTTTACTAAAACTTACTAAATCAGAGTAAAACAAGTAATATAACTCACAAAGAATATTTGAAAAGTTTACAACTCAAATTTGAATTTGTTGTTATAATATTGCTTAGCTTTATGGAATGTTGTTTATAGCTTGTTCCACCTTTATTAAGTTATCTTTTCATAAATGTGGTTACTGTTGTCACTTTCAAGATTAACATGCACTAAAAGTAGACATTTAACAGTGACATAAGACTGTTGCCCTGAGGCTCTGGAGGGTTCTGTGACTCAGTTATCATCCTGGGGTAGGGCTTTTTCTAGAACCTTAATATCTCAAGTTTATGTGCCCATTTTAATGTTCTTACAGTGATAACAAGGTATTCATATGAGTAAATGTTTGCACGATGGGCTTAGGAAAACTGGCACAGCTGGCTTGGACCTTATCCTCTGCCATTAAATAGCTTTTAAAACATCTGCTTCACAGCTGACTGAGATTAAAAGGGAAGACTATTCCATAGGCTTTTTCAAAACTTCATTCTTTCTATTCTATGAATAGTCCTAATGCACTTCAGTTGAAGATCCAGATCCCTGAAGCACTCAGGACCGATGACTTTAATTTTTGTGTGGAATTTAAAAAATTTTATGTTAAGCATTAACAAAACCTGTGTGATTCATTATGACTTTAAATTATGGCAGCCACTATCATAATGGATTTTTTGCTTCTAAATAGAGATAAAATAATCATATTTTATATTTTCCCATCCATTATTTTAGTACTCAGCAGCCTCATTTATCCTTTGTACAGAAATTTTGTGCTTCTAACATCTGTGTATCCAAAACTTAGAGTTTTACAAAAAAACCCTCTGGTTGGATTATATATGGATCCAGGTGTTCTACCTTCTTAATAAACACTGAAACAGCCTAGTATTAATTACAAATACAAAAACAACTCCCCTCTCGGCTTTTTAAAAACAGGTCTGTAAATATCTTAACCCTTTTATCTACTTCTCAAAGTCCCCAAAACCACCGAATGGGTCAGGTTGGAAAGAACCACAGTAGGTCCTCTGGTCCAACCTCCCTGCTCAAGCAGGGTCATCCTAGAGGACATTGCACAGGATTGTGTCCAGACACTTCTTGGATATCTCCAGTGGGGCAGACTGAAAAATAATTGATTCAAAATCAGCATGATACTGGTGCCTCTTTAAACTACTTCTAAAATGTATGTCTCAAACCTTTGAAGCATAATTTTAGAACAGGTGGCATCCATAAGAAAATTTGGCAAACTGTGCTGATCAAGAACAAGCTAAGTCACATGTCCTTACTTTGCAATTCTCAGTGCAGTAAAACAGTGCTGTTATACAGCTTGTGGGACACAATAGTTGCAAGTCTTCCATGGATATTGCATCAATGAAATGTTATGCATTCCTGGGTGTTGGATCGTACCTAGGAAAAGGTTTTAAGCTGAGGAACAAGCATCCAAATTACTTGCTGAAGGGAAGCTATGAAAGTTACTGTGAACATCTTCATTCCAACCATCATGGTATTCCCAAGCAAATAATCTGTTCATTTAGAGTACTTGTATGAAAGATTTTTCACATAGGAAATTAATTTAGGGAGAATGTAAAGAATTCATTCTTTCTCTTCCTGAGTTTTGGAGCTCTTCATACAAAAGAACGAGAAAATGCTAACATATGCATCAAATGTCACCTCTATTTCAATTCTCCCATCTGCTTAACACATAATACTTATCATTAAGTAAACTATTAGGGAAAGAGTTGAATATATGGAGATGGACCTTTTAATCTTCAGCATGAGGCATGAATGCTTGATGCCCAAGTGTGTCATTCATTTGACAGTTTTGCTGACATG
Organism: Climacteris rufus; assembly: GCA_013398175.1. Lineage (NCBI taxonomy): Eukaryota > Metazoa > Chordata > Aves > Passeriformes > Climacteridae > Climacteris > Climacteris rufus. The sequence continues at coordinate 492,009 of VZRZ01006132.1, forward strand.
GAATAAATCAACACTGGCTCATCACAAGACTATTTTAGAGGACAGCAGTCCATTCAGTGTTCTGCAATTTCACTGTTTCCTTTAATCACATCTGAGGGTGCCCCTCCTTCCTGCATTTTGTGATAGATGCTTGTAATAGCCCCATGCAAATTGCTGTGACCATATTCTGTGTGACCTGAGGCAGCTGCATGTTTCACCTGAGAGAAGGACTAAGTATTCATTCTCAGCTCCACCTTATTTTCATGGATTATACTTTTGGTTTGGTGATGTCTTACTTTCAGTGCCTTAGGCACAGGGAAAAGGTTTAATGTATTCAGTAGTTTTCTTTGATGATCTCTGCCCAAGTGTGGCATTAGCTGAGGCTGGACAAAAGCAAAAACATATGTCATTATCACAGAATCATTTAGGTTGGAAAAGACCTCCAAGATCAAGTCCAACCTTTGACCAATCACCACCTTGTCAACCAGACCATGGCACTGATTGCCACGTCCAGTCATTCCTTGAACACCTCCAGGGATGGTGACTCAGGCTTGGTGAGCCTGAAGACTTTGCCCACACAAATACAGCATTTTGATATTCAGATAAAATATAATGAATCTCTTTACTCACTGAAGGTTGCCTCCTTTCTGGTTCAAGATTGTTTGGGTTTTTTGGGTATAGTTTCCTAGTGTTTTAATCAGTTTAATTTTCAAAGCTACCCACACACCATAATCTGATGGTTTTGTACAGAGATATTTTCTTGCCAAACTCTTTTTTTTTTTTTTTTTTTGTGTTTAGGAAACCTTCTATTCCTACTTAGGGTAAAGATGTAGTTCACCTAAGAAAATGGCCCTCATTTTAGCTATGGTTACCTAAAACAAGGGACTGACATATACAGATATAGTTACAGTGAAAGAGGTATTATCAGCTTGTCATTTCATACAATCCCAGTGTCATCAGCCAGAAAGGCATCCATTATCACACATCATGTCTTGTATGTTGGGTACTTAGGAGTACAGACCAAAGGATCAGCTGAAAATGCATCACTTTGCCAGGGGGTCTGCTGAGCTCCTTAATCCTTATACCATTGTGGATACTAGAAATAAGAAAATGACTAAGAATCAAGTGAGCATTTTTACTCTAATAGAGGACATCTAATTTATTTCTGATTAAATCGTGCCTGATTGAGTCAATCAGAACAATCCGATATGATTGGCACAGAGTATTTCAGAGACAGTGTGATGTAAGATTTTATTTTCATACACTCAATATCTTCCAGTAAATTGAAGGTCTCATTAATTAGTAAGAGTTTTATAAATAAATAATTAAAAAAGAGATGCTGGGATTTATTTTTGGCTTGGTTACAGAGAATGCTTTTTCTCTTATTTTTGGCTTTGTTACAGTGAATGCTTTTTCTCTTATTTTTAATGTACTAAAACTTCATGAAGAAACAAAAAGAACAATTTGACAGATCATGCTGTTTTCATGGCATAATGTAATTGCATAACAATCACAGAACAGGAAGAAGTAATTAGATTACTAGTATAAGTATCATCAGAAATAGGAAACTTGTCAATTTTCATAACATTTTGAGAGTAACTGAAAAGATTGAAAAAAAATTATTAAGTGTAAGAGAGAACTGGGACTTTACCTCCCACAGTTATTTTTCACTGTAATGGAACTATAGATTGATAGCATTAGCAATACAATTATCATTAGAAAAGAAGGTAAGAGTTGAGAACCTCTAGTCAAAAAATAAAAGCAAACTGGTTAGTAAACCATTTTTTCATTATTTGGTAGATTAAATATGGATTGTAGAATTGTACCTCTGAGATGGTGTAATTAAAAAAAAAGAAAGAACAAAGCCCTGCTATTTTATTTATAAATATGAAATCACAGCCAGACATCAGTGAATTATTTGCCACTCAGTCTTCTACTCATGGGGTCAGTGTCATGTACACAAGTTTTGTATGTGTAAAAATAGACAGTTTAGAACAGAAATATGTTTGAAGGGGAAAGAAGAGACTGTGAAAAAAGTAGATGGGAGAAAGCCAAGAGTAAATAAAAGTTCCTTAAAATGTCTGCCTTGCAATGATTTGCTCCTGTTCTTGTTGCCAGTTAGGGAATTCTTGGCTTCTGTGAATTCTGAAAATAACATGGGTTTAGGAAACCAATTTTTTAAGAACTAGTATCCAAAGCTCTAAAGAGGAACTTCAGCATTAGCACAGCCTACCAGGCACATACTCTTATATAGAGCAGAAAACTGGGCGTCTTCCCTTGCTGTGCAGTCACTGTGTCTGTATTTTGAGCAGACAGCATTGCTCTGAATTCGCTGCTTCATTTCCTACCTGTGTCATGACAGAAGAAATTTAATTAACGTCTGAAATAATGCACTTTAAATTCTAGATGGTTAGTTGTTAGAGTATTTGAGTTGTTAAAGAGTATTTCCATGAATTTGTATTTTCAACATAAGTATTGAAATAAAGGGAGAAAGAATGTATGAAAACATGGAAAGAAAGAGACAGGGAAGCTGAGCCATGACAAGTTATGTGCTTTTCAAATGTGTTTAATGTTTAATGCAAGTGTCCCAGAAAACATAGAATTATTTACTGTTTAGTTTCCTTTGTGTTATCTCTTAATGTGCTTGTCACTCTAGTGTGTTCAAAGAGCAGTTTCCAATGTATTTAAATTCAGTGTAAGCCATGGCCATCATTGTCTTGGGTAGCACCACAGAAAAGATTCCTTCCCCTTCTAAATTCAGATATCCTTCTTAGAATGCATGGTAGCTCCATTCCTCCTGTGTACTTCAGCACACTGTAACAGTACAGAGACATGAAAGTAGACAAAGGGAAAACAAAAGGAATAAAAGAAGCAGAAGATAATAATAAATAGGCAGAATAAAAACCAGACTAGTAACTCTGTAAAACAAAGTGCATTTGTGAAGTACAGTGACATAGGAAAGGAAAAGAGAATGAAAACGTAAGACAGGAAAAGAGTATGTGGAAAGAAGGCTTGAAACAACTGGAGTAATCATAAAAATTTTAGGGCTTGATTTATCAAATCTAAACTGGTGTGCAAGCCACAAAAAGCAAAGTAAAAGAAGAGGCATCATTATTCAAGGAGAAAGTATCTTGAAAGCTTTTGAGCAGCATAAATTGCATTGGAATGGAACAGGACTACACTAAGATTATTGATGAAGGGTTTTATGTCACTAACTTCCTATTCAATGAAAGTAATATAGTCTAGTATACCCCTGAGATGTGTTTTGAAGAATATTTTTTGCAAAATCTGTGCTACCAATACTTAATGTGAACTAGGGAAGTCATGATTTTAACTTCAAGGAAAAAAAAGTTGTTTTGAGCACATCTACAAGTACTTGAGGGTTTTTTATGTATTTATATACCCATCTTAGAGATTGCATGTCTACTGTGCCTTGGAGTTTGAAAGATAATGTCACGTTCATGATGTTTTCTCTCCTAAGCATGCACTGTCTTCTTCAGTGGCCCTGTTTTCTTCAGCAAAATAGCATCATGCAGGTCTCTGTCTTGGATATAAATGAGGCAGATCTTGCAAATTTTCTTGATCCATCAGTTAATCTAATCACAATTCATTAAAATGGTGCCCTCATTCTAATCTCAGTAAAAATTGCTGCAGTCCTATCAGTATGGTTTTCACATCCATTTGGCTCAAGAAAGGAGAACACAATCTTGGCAGTTGAATTAAGGGCTATGTAGCCTCCCATAACTATAATTTCTAAGGAAACATGGCCTGTCTCTGTTGGTCTTTGAGTTAGGTTACCTTAGGATACAAAAGGGAATATCCTGCACAAAGCTACCTACCATGGGGCTAATATGCCCAAGGATCTGCTGGTTGATCTACGAGCCCTTGAGGATATGTGTTATCCTGAAATGCCACATTCTCCCATTTGGAGCAGGAGGTGAGTGAAGGTGTCCCTCCAAGTGAAACTGTGACATGGTCCAAAGGCTCCCACAGGCAGGAATTGCCTGGTAATTGATTGCAGCAGGGCTTTCTGCTGATTAAGATGCTTCTTGATGTGAGTAATAGTGACAGATTGTCTTGACTGAAAGAGTGTTTCGTTTTAAATCTTTAGTGTCAGTTTAACAGGCCTCTCACTGCTCCTACTTTTCTATCAGATCACAGAATGAGAGAATATGCTGAGTTGGAAGGGACCCATCAGGGTCATCGTGTCCAACTCCTGGCCCTGCACAGGACACCCCAAGAGTCACACCCTGTGCCTGAGAGCATTGCCCAAGTGATTCTTGAAGTCAGACAAACTTTGTGCTGTGATCACTGCCCTGGGGAGCCTGTTCCAGTGCCTACCACCCTCTGGGTAAAAAACCTTTTCTTGATATCCAACCTAAATATCCCCTGACTCAGTTTCATGCTGTTTCCTGTCACTGGTCATGAGAGTGAAAAGATCAGTGCCTGCCCCTGTGCTTCCGCTCATGAGGATGTTGAAGATCACTATGAGGTCTCCCCTCAGTCTCCTCTTCTCCAAGCTGAACAGACCAAGTGACTTCAGCCTTATGAAGGCTTCCCCTCCAGACCTTTCACCATCCTCATTGCCCTCCTTTGGACACTGTCGAATAGCTGAATGTCTTTCTTATACAGTGGTGCCCAAAACTGCCCTGAGGACTGGAGGTGAGGCAGCCCCAGCTCAGAGCAGAGTAGGACAATCCCCTCCCTGGCCCAGCTGGTGATGGTGTGCCTGATGCACCCCAGGACAGGGTTGGCCCTCCTGGCTGCCAGGGCACTGCTGACTCATGTTCAACTTGCCATCAACCAGGACCCCCAGGTCCTTTCTGTGGTGCCGCTTTCCAGCCTCTCATTCCCCAGTCTGTCCATCCATCCAGGGCTGCCCTGTCCAAGGTACACAATCTGGCACCTGTCCTTGCTAAACTTCATGCTGTTGGTGATTGTCCATCTCTGATTTATTGAGATTTCTCTGCAGGCCTGTCTGCCCTCAAGGGAGTTGACAGCTCCTTCCAATTTCATATTGTTGGCAAGCTTTGTTAATATTCCTGTGAGTTCTGCTTCTAGAACATTAATGAAGCTGTTGAAGAGAACTGGGCCTAAGATGGAGCACTGCAGAACCCCACCAGAGCCCAGCTCAAGTAGTGTGGAGTAAAAAGAGTGGTTCTGGCGCTGCTACAGGAGGTAACTTGCTTATGCCTGGCAGAAGTTTTGCAAAACACTACCATGTCTGAGCTGCAGTGTAGTAGCAATCAGCTCTGCCTGCTCATGTCAGGTCAATATGAGACCTGTCTGCTATTTCAGAGAGCAGTTTTCTTTCCCCTTTGAAAAGTAATTAAGCTTATCTGTGATGTATTCTCTGTGCAGAACAATCTTTTATCGTCCATTGATCCAGGTGGTCTGATTAGCAAAAACGTCACCTTGCAATGAAAAATAGAAAATAATTTCTGCTTTATCTTTCTGGTTATAGACTTAAGAGTCACTTTTTATTCTATAGTGTAAAAACTTATTTGAAGAGCAACTCCCAATATGATTTGCTGAGATAATGAGCATAGGAAAACTACTTAAATCTAAGATAAATATTGTAATAGATGAATGATAGAGACTGAGCAAATATTTAGGCAATTAATGGTCCTGTAAATTGTTACTGCGAATTCTGATGCACTCTTGCTAGTCCTGCTGGACATTTATTATCCATTTTGTAATGGCATACTACAGTATCTGAAGGATAAAAGGTTTCCTTAACATGAAGGCTACACACTATTAATTACAAGAATAAAACAGTTCTCTGTCTTGTGGGATTTTTTTCAGCAATCAATGTGCCAGTAAAATCAGATTGAACTCAGAAAATAGGAAAAACTTGGAAATTTCCCACAGTCAATTGCAGCATTGCTGTGTTAGTGAAACAAAAGCCTTGCAAGGAGCCTTGGAAAATATCTCTATGTCAGTCAGGAGGCAGATACCAGCCGAGGTATGCAACCAAGAGCAGCACTGTGCAGGAATACCAGCATAGGTCCTTGATGTGGTATAACCACATCACTGTGCTTACACTGCTGTTGCTGAGCCCAGCTAAGGCAGCTGGACTGGTATCAGATACCTCTGCACCCTGCCCTTAGCTGCATGCCAGGTCTGATATTCCTAATGTGGTGCTGTGTTTTCCACTGCAGAACCAGCTTTGGTGGTGACTGTACTGCTGTTCTTTATTATACTGGATTCTTTGTTGCACACTGCTTTGAGACTGACTACCGTAATAAACTGCTTCTCAAGTGCTGCCCTCTCTTCATATTGGGGATTTCAAATGCCAGATATGTGCAAACAAAGAAGGGAACTCTTGTCAGTGACTGTGTATATACAAAATGTTGCTTCTGTGCCTGAGGAGCAGAGAATGGCTGTTCCAGAGAGTTGTTCTGGTTCAACACCACCATGCAAATCTGTGGCAATTGCAGTATATAGTTATATTTGGGCACAGGCCATAGAACAAAGGAATATGGGTGTCTAGATCTTCCCCGAGGAGCTCCAGGCTTTAGAAATCCCTCCCAATTATAATTAGAAAAAAACCACAGGTCTACCAGTCCTTAAAATATCCTAAAATGTGAAGTTTTGTCGTTGTTGTTGTGGGGTTTTTTTGTTAGTTGTTGTTTTGGGGTCTTTTAGCCTGTGAGAAAATACATTGTAGATCTCAGATAGTTGTGATGCTATGATTTTTTTTTCCTACTATGAGTCTGGTGTTGCTAATTTATTTGATTTAAAATGTCAGATGTGTGGTGGATTGGCTCTAACTGCATTCCAGGTGCCCACCAAAGGTGCTTTATTACCCTCTTCCTCACCTGGACAGGGGAGAGTACATATAACAAAAGTCTCATGGTTCAGGGTAAGGGCAGGAAGAGATGACTCAGCAGTTGCCATCTTGGGCAAAACAGACTTCACTTGGGGAAATTAATTTCACTTATTGCCAGTCAAAACAGAGTAGCACAGTGAGAAATAAAACGAAATTTTAAAATGCCTTGTCCCCACAGCTCCCTCCTTCCCATACTCAACTTCACGCTTGATTCTCCGTCTCCTCCCCCTGAGTGGCATAGGGGAGCAGGAAATGAGAATTGAAGTCAGTTCATCTCACATTGTCTCTGCTGCTCCTTCCTTCTCATGGGGAAGACTCCTCACACCCTTCCTCTGCTCCATTGTAGGGTTCCTCCCATGGGATACAGTTCTCCATAATGTTCTCCACCATGAGTCCTTCCCATGGTGTGCAGTCCCTCAGGAACAGGCTGCTCCAGAGTGGGTCCCCTGCGGGGTCACAAGTCCTGCCAGCAAACCTGCTCCTCTGTGGGCTCTTGTATCCACAGCACTACAGGTCCTGCCAGGAGCTTGCTCCAGCATGGGTTTCCCACAGGGTCACAGCCTCCTCTGGACATCCAGCTGTCCCTCCGTGGGCTGCTGGGACACAGCTGACTCGCCTTGGTCTTCACCATGGGCTGCAGGGGGTTCACTGTTCTGGAGCCTGGAACACCTCCTGCCCCTCCTTCTGCACAGACCTAGGTGTCTGCAGTGTTGGTGCACAGGTTTTTTGCCCCCCTTCTTAAATGCATTATCCCAGAGGCACTACCAGTGTTGCTGGTGGGCTCAGACTTGTCCAGCAGCAGGTCTGTCTTGGAGCTGGCTGGCATTGGCTCTACTGGACAGGGGGAAGCTTTGGGCAGCTTCACCCAGAATCCAACCGTGTAGCCCCAAAACTTTGCCATGCAAAACCATTATAGGATGTCATTAGTGATATTAGAGTTTTAAGAGCTGTATTGGAAGTGTCACTTATTTGCTTGAATATGGCAAGAAATCGTGTTTTCTTTAGCTTTTTCCTCTGAATGCTTACTATATTAATGGACTCAGTATCTCTTGGGCTGCTAGTAAATGTCACCTGCTTTTCTGAAATAGGAGTAAAAGGAAAAACCCAGGTTTGTCAAAGACTTAAGAAAAGACGGCTATAAATTCTGAGATAAGCATGTGCAATTCCTTCCTCCTAAGCATTTTGTTCATGTCTCATTTTTCTCAAAGTCTTTTAGTCCAGTTAAGAGCTATTTTCTTCCCAGTACCAGTGTTTGTTTATGTGTTGCATGTGGCCATGTGTGTAATTTCCATTTGATATTGTAAAGTTGTTTATGTACTTCAGCAAAAGTAAAATTTTAAGCTAGAAACTTAACTGCTACAGTGTCAGCTGAGAATCTGTTTATGATGAGGAGTGTGTTAGAGCAGGAATTATATCTGAGCAGTTCTGACTGAGTGATTCCCTTCATTGTTATTTCGGTCAAGATCACATTCTTTCATAGTCAGAATAAAGCTACTTTGACAGAAGGCTGACATCAGGGTGTAAAGAACATTGTGCTTTCAGGCTATCTTGCAATATTTTTAGGCTGCCCTTGAAACCACAGATTGTTTAAATGCTTTAATTTAATTGTTGCTAAGTTTCACTATGGAGTGTGGCACAGAGAGAAATGCAGAAAAGAAGTAAACTGTTTTGTGGCTGTATGGTTAAATGATAGTGCATCATGTTACTGCTTTAGATACAGGAGACTGAAATGATAGTGTTGTTAGAAGGTTTTTTTTTATTATACTATTAAAAATAACAAGAAATACATATTTTCTGAAAAAAATGCAGACAAAATAAGGACAGATCTTCATATTAAAAGGCAGAGGTCTCTATAAAATTTCTAGGGATATGCTTGTAAGAGATGCTGATCTCTTTAAGAAGGTTAATGACTATGCTACAGTAGGAAGAAGCAGTTCAGCTAATGCACACTTCAGCAAATTAAAAAACAAACCTCTGTTGCACTCAGGTATTTTATTCACATATATTGCTCTTGTCCTGTCCCAAGGAAGACAAGATGGCTGAAACTTTGGCAGATTCCTGCACCTGAAATAACAATAAAAACCTCTGTTGTCACCAGAAACATGTGAGTGGAACGCAGGACAAGGGGATGGAGGAGGAATTACCTGCTGTCGAGCTCAGTGGCTAGACAGCTTTTCTACATTACTGAAGTAATAAGACATGATAGGGTGTGCATTTCTGAGCTTTGAGGGTTTTCAGGTACTGTGATGTGATGCCAGAGAGAAATAACTTTAACAGCTGGAATAATGTGCCTGTAGCACAGTGGTGCACACTGACACATGTCTCATTATAATATATATAGCTGCACTGTGATGCAGTTTTAGTACAGGAAAGAGAGAGGAGTTTTTTGATTATCCTTCACTTTCTGAATTATTCTGCTTGCACTGGTCAGTGTTAAATTTTGTGCTAAAGCACAACCTTAAAGCAAAATGATGTGTTGCATCTTGTAAAATAAGAACATCATCAGTCAGAATCTCTGAGATAACGGAGAGGAAGATGCACCAGTTTGTAGTCAGTGAGGAGATCAGAATTGAATCTTCCATCTCAAATGCCATGGTAGCAGGCACATGGACATAGAGCAGTGGGACTTACAAATGTTGTCAAGTGCCTGTTCAGTTCAGATGTTCCAGACAAACACTTTCTTCCAGTCCTTGTTGCTGCTGCCTCACCACTCAGCAACTGGGAGATGAACAGAGCTGTTAAAACTCAGCTGATTTATGTCTCTGGTTCAATAAAGGAATGATTTCCATTCCACTCTGGAATCAGAACTGAATCTCCACCTTTCTTGATTAACTTTCCTTTTCCCGAATAGCACTTTACAGCAAATGTTAGATGTAAGGAAAAGTCACTGTGACCACATGGGGTTAGAAATCATGGGCTCAGTGAGGTAAAGTGACTCCAGATGAGGTCAAACCACAAACCAGGAACCAAAGCGGCGGCAGATCCTGTCTTTCTCAGGAGCACATTCAGTTCTTTGGAGAGGAGCAGGCTAGCCTTAGTGGGAAATACACAGACTGCTCATTCCTCAGGATTGTGCCTCCCAGTGTTAGTTTCTGTATGAGGGGAGGAGGGAATCAGGAATTAGAGGCTTTGTGTATTTGCTTTCAGAAGAGAAGGTATCTCTTGGAAGTCTTAAAGATGTACCTTGCTAGTGCAGGCCTGTGCAACCCTTTCAGTGAAAGGGGAGTATTGTATGAGGTTCTTGAGGAATAATGAAGAGTAATTTGAATTTTGCTGCCATTGTATCCTTGTGTGGGAAAATTTTGCAAATGCTATCTCCTGTGTTTTTAATAACACAGACTTACTTCCCTGTTGAGTTATTCTGCAGAACTCTGAAAGGTACTTGGTTCCTCTCAAAGCATTTTCTATGAGCTGTTTCTTACAAAATAATTGAGGCAATAACCAGAAAAGTCACTTTTTTCACCAATACTCCTCTATGTAGATTATTCCTTTTTCTCTCTCCTTGTAGTTTTACCTTCCTTACAAGATTTATGTGCTAAAATTAAATGGTGCTGCTTCAGTGTTGTGCTCTATAGAGACCTGTGTCACTTTCCATTTTTAGTTGTTGGGAGCTGATGTGACAGGATGCATTTAGGCTTTGTTTTCTGAGACAACTAAAAATAGAATTGTTTGATAGTATTCCATTATTCATCATGATGCTACCTAAGGAGCTATGCAAAACTTATTTTTGTTTTCAACTAAGTTGGACACTTGTCCAGAAGCTGATACTGATAATAAATTATTAGAACACTGAAATATCAGCAAATATAGCTACTAATCATGAATTTGGAAAAATAATGATAACTTAAAAAAAGTTATATCAAAAGTTTGTGGAAGCTCACAAAGGTAATGCAGAAAAAGGCAATAACAAATAAGCCACCCCTAAATCCATCAATACATTTTTCAGAGTGCAAACTGAATGCCTAGGACTGTCCCCGTGTCTGTTCTGTCAGTCATGAACCTCCTTTTATTAGTCTTAGATAGAAGATAAACAACAAGACTGACAGCTTTGTGTCCTTTGGCATTTTGTGTCACCATCGCAGAGTAAGAGGGTATTATGTCATCACTCAAGCCTGTCAGGTTTAGTTTAGTCTGCTGTTTGTCTTAAGGATTGTTTTCCTCATTTTTTTCCCTTCAGTTGATACACATACCCTATATAGATTGTATATTGTTGATGTTACCAGAATCCATTTTTCAGAGGAGAGGTGTTTTTAACTTCAGACATGGAAATGTCACCATTTTTTCTTGTACACCAAAATAGAAATTAGAAAAATAAACATCTCCCTCACTCCATCAGTTCTGGTCTGTGCAGAACTTTTTCATAACTCACATATTCAAATGTTAATTGCATTAAAATTACAAGAAACAAGAACTCAGGTTTTGGGGGTTTTTTTAAGCTTTGTTTAGGAAAGTTCATTGTGTATAACTCTCTTGTGGAATCAACACTGTACATTTATAACTCTTGCCCAGTTTTCTCTGAAAGTGGCATGTAAGCCAGGTCATATTTTCCTCATGCTAAATCAAACACATAGAGAAGAGGCAGCCTGGTCTAGCCAGGAGCCAGATAGTTGGATAAGTCACTATTAGATGGATGGATAAAGAAGTGACAAATTTTTAGCTGCCACAGTCTCTAATACAAGCCAATAATAAGGCCCCTGTACTTTCTTAATGGATTTTGCTCACACCTTTTTCTTACTGAAGCTATGCCAATGGGAATATTCATGGTAGGAAGCAGAAAAAAAAAAATGAGCTAGCAGGTGGGAAACACAGGAAAATAATGTTTAAGTCTTCCCTTCAACTGGTATATGTTTATAGTTGCATGTGTATAGTGTGTATTCATACAAAGCAGGACAGTTTTAAATGAGAATTTGGGCATTTTAATAGCAAATGGCCAGAAGTCCAGTGGCAATGGAATGCAAATAAATGGTCAAAGGAGGTGGAAATTCTGGAATCTGCTCCTTCTGAGCAGGCCTTTGGGGGTGACAGTGAATAGGAAGGTTTGGGAGAGGAGTTTTTCAGAGGAGACCTTGCCAGTAACACTGAGGATGTCTGGTGAGTGAGCTACTGAGTAAAATCAGTGGAAGAGCTCTTTGTTTGGGAATTGCCCTGATGCAGTAACAGGATCTATCCTCCACTCCCCATCCACTTACATGACCCAAGAAAATTCAGGCAGTTGCCTGGAGGCATTTGTACCTTCTGAGAGACTTGAGCTCAGCAACTCAGCTAGGTATCTGTCATTGCATAATTGAAGGATTTCAGCAGTGCCCAAAGGTTTTCCTTAGGCACAGAGATTCATGTTTCTAATGTTTGCTATAGTTCTTTTGTGTTAAGCTCATCCACAGCTAGAGCTAGGTGCCATTCCTTAATAAATTATCACAAATATCAGAGACCAAATGATGGTTCAGAGTGCCAGCGAGCTTCCTAGGTGTTGTTGTAGTCACTTTTTGACATGCCTGTCTCTGCTGTCAAATTTATTCCAGCAGAGATCACCTTACAAGATGATACTTGATTTACATTACCTGATTTGTGCTGTAATGGGGGAGATCAAAGTCGAGTCCTTGATTTCATTTTCACAGGGAACAATATATCTTTAATTTTAAAATGGATGATCAGCACTTACATTCACAGAAGTTGGCTACCGCAATCCACATCACAGAGCAGTGTAATCATCATTCCCGTTTGTCTGTTACAGTCAGAAATGTTTCATCTTGTAGCTGTCTGTCTTGGATCTAGATAGACACACCTAGGCCAGATCCTCAAATAGTCCCACAGTCTTTTTCCATCCCTTTTCTTTCCTCTGAATTTAAGCAGTCTCCAAGGAACTTTATCCTCTAAAATGCTATTGAGGTAGACAAAGGCATTTTTTGCCCCCTTTTGGCTTTAATCCACTTACAGTTTTATGTCTGCTGGCAGAATTAGGAGGACAGATTTGCACATGAGGATATAATTTTGTCTTCACTCCCTGGAGATAAACCTGGTTGCAAACTCTTCTAATTATTGTTGTAAAGCTCATGATCTAGATTTTACAGTAGAAACCTCCCTATGGTCTCATACACAACTTTACAGGGCTTTTGAGTTAGTGTTAATCCATATGGCTCTGATTACCCTTCACCTGACTGTGAAGTTAAATCTGCTGCTATTCTTAAATTGATAGGATTTTCTGTACTAAAACTGTTTGAAAATTCTTTTTTTTTTTACTTTTTCTTTCTTTTTTTCATTTGGTTGTAATGGTGGTGGATTGTTTTATTTTAATCTATCACTTTTTGGTGATACTTTCCATGATTCAAATAGACAAAATTAAATCCACAAAGAAAGTTTAATTTAAGAAACAGTAGAGAAAGAACTAGCTCTGAGCATTTTTCTACAAAGCTATTGCTTGATTTTTATTTTTTTCAGGTTTTAAGCAAAGGTTAGTAAGTTCTGTATGATTTATTTTTTTCTTTTCCTGATCTCAGAATATTCCTCTTGGAAATAAAGTAATACAATATGATTCTTGTCTGTCAAGCATAGAGAGTTCAAAAATGTATGCAGTAAGTCAGCATTCTAAAACGGGGGTGATTGTAAATTTCTGTCCATGATGCCGTAATTCAGTGATGAATTGATGCGGAAGTTTTCTTGGGAGGCTCAAGCTTGTGCTCTCCTAAAAGCAACAGAAGCGGCTCAGAGCAGACGACAATCCTGGAGCACATGGGAACTCACCTGTGTGTACTTGAGCAAACACTGGCCATGCTGCCCTCTCTCCAGCTTCTTCCTTACTATCCTAACTGGAAGATTTTCACTGATTCAGTCAAATGTTTTTAATTTTTTTTTTTAATTTTGGTAAAAGACATGTTTGTGGGAGGGCCTACCCAGAACAGCACTCATTTCCAGAGACAATCACATTAATCTGTTGACATTTTCACTGTACTAGGTAAGCCTTACCTCTATGGATGGATAGTCTTCAAACAGTTGTCTTCATTGCAGTTCAGCAGACCTCTCTGCAGGGTATCACTTTTTAATTATATAAAAGCAATTTAAAAGCAAAAAAGGCAGAGAGTAATGCCTGAAAACTTTTGTTTGTCTATTTTTCTGTAGTATTATGATACAGGTAAAGGCTGTATGAACCAGAGAATCATAGAATAGCTGTGGTTGGAAGGGACATCTGGAGATCATGTAGTCCAAGTATCTTGCTCAAGCTGGATCAGCCAGGGCAGGTTGTCCCAGACCATGTCCAGTCAGATTTTGAGTATGTCCAAAGCTGGAGACTCTACACCTTTCTGGGCATCCTGTGCAGTAAAATACAGTACAATAGATTTTTTTCTGTGATTAAGTTCCAAGTTTGTGGAGGACTGTCTCCATTGGGAGGGATCCCATGCTGGAACAGAAGAGTGTGAGTAGTCCTCCCACTGGGAGGAAGCAGCAGCAGAAATAATGTGTGATGAACTGACCACAGCCCCCATTCCCTGTCCCTCTGTGCTGGTGGGAAAGAGGAGTTAAGAGAAAATAGGGAGTAAAATTAATCCTGGAAAGAAAGGAGGGTTGGAGGATTGGTGTTTTAGTATTTGATTTGATTTCTCATTATGCTACTCTGATTCGATTGGTAATAAATTAAATTAATTTTCCCAAGTCGAGTCTGTTTTTGCCTGTGATGTTAACTGGTGAGTGATCTCTCCCTGTCCTTATCCTGACCTGTCAGCCTTGTATTATAATTTGTCTGCCCTGTCTAGCTGAGGAGGGGAGTGATAGAGCAGCTTTGGTGGGCACCTGGCACTCAGATAGGGTCAACCCGCCAAAATGATTGATGTTCCAGTCGTTTGCCTTTATGGCCCTACTCCAGTATGGCTCTGTCTCTCTTTTACTGGGTGAGTCCAGAACTGGACACAACAGTTCAGGTGTGATCTCACCAGTGCTGAGGAGACTGGAAAGATCATCTGTTTGAAACCATGCTCTTCCTAATACAACTCAGGGTGCTGATAAGTGTAAAGCAATTTAAATTTACAGTTGTTGCATTTTTGAACTTCTGTTACAGGAAAGTTAAAATGTAATGGGGAGTTTATATTTGGAAATATAAAGTAATAAGTTAATTTAATGTACTCTTCCCTTTTAAAGAGTTGCTGATCAGTATTCCTGATGTATATTGTATATGTAATTGGTTTCACCCATTCTTGTTTTTTCCAATGGCCTCATTCTTATAGAGAACCTGTCTATCACACAGAGGAAATAAAATTATTTACTACAGAAAATGGGGAAAATGTTGCTAATAGGGATGCCAACAGAGTTTTTTATCAATTAAAGATTGATGAGGAGAAGAGGAAGAAACTAGATGGATTAAAATTGGAGTAAGGGACAGCTTATTCCAAACATTGGCAAGACTCACATATGTGTGCAGTCAGGAAAGATTTCAAAGAAAAGGGAGGATGATGAAGAGTAAGAGGAGTGAAAAAATGAGGAAAGGATGGGATCAGTGAGTCAGGACAAATATTTTCTGTTGAAAAATAACCATATATTGAGTATACTAAAGGCTGTAATGGGGAAATAATTAAATATAAAGTTTTAGTTCATTTTTGTTGGAGAATTTGGAAATACCTTGACTAAAGAAGGGAAAGAGGAGGATCTAAGGAAAATATCAAACTTGGCATATAGTTTGCAAACAAAATGGAAAACAGAAAAAAAAATGCTGCTTTTCTTTCTAGTGGTAGTGTTAAAATATCATTGTGTACCACAAGAAGTGGATTTGATATCTGGAATTTTTCCAGAGCTTTTGAATATACCAGGAGTTGAGTAAGATGTGAAAGGAGATCCATGTGTGAAGACAACAGGTTTATTTCTCTAAATACTTTTAAAAATAGAGGTCTTAAATTTATGCCTAGAGAAGGGCAAAAAGTAGCTGAATGTCAGGTAAAAAACAGTTAAAGGAATTAGCTCTGAAGGGAAGAAATGAGAGAGAAGGAGGAATCAAGGACATGGCATCATTAAAAATGGATATTATAACTTAGATACTAAAAACATTCATGCATGCAGTGTTGCAGATTGTTACTCTCTATTACTCCTGATGCTGTGAACATATTATTGTCCAAATGGGTACTTAATGTCCTTTGATGGGCACTTGTGGAAAAGCCCAAGAAGAAGTGCAGTAACATCCACTGCCCTGAAGGCCAGACACCTCCTCTGCTTGTGCCCTGGCAGAACTAGAAGTCACTCTTGATCCACTATAGACAATTCAGTAGGACACAATCAGCTCAGAAATTCTTGTTCAGTTCTGTCTCCAATATTCAAGAGATTCACCATCTATTAAAAATAGCCACAAAAATCAATCACTATTAGAAGAACTCCTTGCGATTTTTAATTTTTCAATGCTTCCTTTCATATGACAATCATGATATGCAAATCTATCCTTCGTAAGTAGTAAACTGAAGACAGATTAGTTATGGTGATTCCTTAGTGAGTCTTCAAACTATATGAGTTAAGCAGTGTGAGAACCAATAATACTAATTAACTGTAGCAAGTTGAAGGGTAAGTAGCATTCTCTAGCTGTAAATGGTTGTTACTCTCTATATTTTTTTTTCCAAATTGTTGTTGATTGTCCTTTACCTATTGCTACTATTTGAACTGCAAAAGAAACAGCCAGAAGAGAATTTTCCCCCAAGTCTTAAAAAAAGGAAATGCCTGCAATAAATGTTTAAATGAAAATGTCAGGATGCATTCAGCTGCTTTTTGTCTAGACATAGGTGTTAAGCATGGACAAGTTTCTTCTGGTACACTCAAATATATCTGGTGTATGTGAATGGCCCAAAATAAGTCAGATATTGGGGATAAATAGTACCAATGGCAGCATGATCCCACACATCTGTTATTGTCAATATCTACTGCTGCTTAATTAATGCGTTTATTCACAGTACAGTTTTTAATTCATTGCATCTATCAGTACTTAGTATGTCAAGTGTTTGAGTTTTTAAAATAATATTATGTAGTACTTGGTGAACATGTCTGGCCACCACCATGGAGTCCAAATATTTTATTCCTGCACTTGTGTCACCACATTCTTGGAATGTACCTGCAAAAAAAGTGCATTTACACAAACTAAATTTAGCCTAGAAAAGTTATTTTTTATCTTCCTTTCTCTCTTTGGTTTTTTTTTGGGGGTTTGTTTGTTTGGTTTTTTTCCATTGACTAGAGTGGGGAGAGATAGACAACCTCTTTTTTTGAGGTACTTAGATCCACATCCTCCGTGAGGGAGAAAAATGCTTAGGAAAAGTTAAAGAAGATCAATCTTTATGAATATCTACCACAGGGTTTTTTAGTTGGCACTTCAGGATTGCAGGTTCTTTACCCCCAAAATATCCAGAATCCCAAGATGTTTAACTTTTAAAAGGGCCTCTGGAGGTCATCTAATCAAACTTGGTTCTCTGACTACGTTAGAGCAGCTTCCTGTGAAAATTAGAGGTCTAGATCTGCTGCCAGTTTTTTTCTCTGAATTTGGTGTAAGTTCAGGATTTTCTGCTTTTTCATGGTAAGCAATCCCAAGTCTCTTAGGCTCAAGTTGTATGAGAGATGCTCCAATCCTTTAATTATCTGTTTCTGAAGCCATTTCTCCCTAATGGTTTCCTTCACAGCACATCTGCATCTGGAAAACTAAGAAAAATCCCACAAAAGAGGGAGCATCTGTGTACTTGTGGTGGAGAGACAGATTACTGCTAGGCTATATGAGAGACGTCATAAAACTTTAAGGGCTCTATCATAAAAGATGTTGCAGCCATCAAAGAGCTTTCTGAGAATCCTCTCTGGAATTGCAGTAGACTCATCTCAGAGCTCTCCTGATACTTTGTTCCATATCTCAATTCCCTCAAGAGACAGATCTCTGACTCATCTCTAAAAGCACTAATATTTTCAGTATTGATGTATACATTAGTTTTTGACTCTTTGTTGATACTGGAATCAGTTGCTAGGTTGATTGCAGATACATTCATCAATTGTTGATGATTTCCTGGCTGTTTTGTCCAGGTTCTGTAATATTTTCAAGGCAGTGACCTGTTCTTAATTGGCCTCTGGAGGAAGCTAACTTGCTCCACTGGCTGCAGCAGGAGTTTAGGGAGTCTGACTGCTTAATGTAGTTAGGAAGAATGAGTGTTCCTTTGTTGGCATCTGTAGCCAACGTAGCCATCTGCTACAGGAAGAATGATGTTCATTTCTGTATCTACGTGTTCAAGAAGTGCAGAAAGAACAGGGGCATCTTATAGCTGTTCTCAGTTAGAGAGAAATCTTTCTTAGATCATCAATAAGTGAGAAAGTCTCTCCATATTCTGCTGGAATAATATGTTTGAACAGGAGTGCACTCTCCAGGAATTAGAAGACTGACTTTCCAAGAAATATGAAGCAGTACCATAAACATGACTCTGCCACAAGTAACACTCATTCATGACACTAAAAATGCTTTCAGTGTCATGGGATCATCATTAAGCTTAGCTAGTGAATGGACAGAACTGTAATATCATCTGCAAGGTCAGGGAAATACACATCTGCAGCTTCCTTAAGACACTGTCAGCTGCAGACACACACAAAAAATGTATTGCGTTTGGGCAAGTATGAGTAGAACCTGGCTGTGCAGCAGTGCTAAAAGTGTAAAGTTTGGCCAAGTTATTTGGTGTTTCCTCCCCTTTAGGACTCCTTGCATTCAGAGATAACGAAAGCCAGTACATGAGGGTCACCAGCAGTGACTGTAAAGAGCAGTCTCTTGATGAGGAAAGAGAGTATTGTACAACTGATGTTCTTTAACTTATGTAGATGGTCTTGGTAGAGCTCTGTGCTGTTTAGCCATAGAGTGTTTAATACCTTCATAAGCTTAGCTCTGCCTTGGCCAGCAATCTTTAAATATTGTTGAGAGAATGGTTAGTAACATCAGTAGCATGAAGAAAAAGTACCTGGTCTGATCTTCATGGAAGAACAAACTTGGAAATCTGTGTAACTTTGTTTTGTTTTGTAAGAGGACTAGTACTTATTTATCTCTTCTACTTAAATAAATTCCCTAACATTTCTCACTTACAATGAAGTCTCATTTAGCCTGAAACATAGTGTTTTGTCTTTTCAGTATTACCCTCAAAATTATAGGGAAAAAAATAATCTAATTTCTGTATTTCCTTAGGTAGGTGTGGACTGTTATTATAGCTCTCCATTGTATTATTTTCATTTTCTTAATATTAGTTATGCAGCAATATTCCGTCAGTAGACCTGCAGAAATTATCTTCCCAACTGAGAGACTGTTTCTGTCTGTAATTTACAGTATATGGCACAGTATGGTGTATGCTATTTTGGAATATTGTAGCATTTTCTTTTACCATAATTGCAAGGATCAGTACAACCCAGAATAGGATTCATCTTTTTAGAGCAGTGCTGCATTTGAACATATAGTTAAATAATTTCCTCTGTAATCCTCAGGGCTCCTTTCCTGCATTACCGCTTTCAAAACATTCATCTCCAACTTGGTATATAAGATTACCAATTACTTTTATCTATTGAATCTCATTTATTTTAATTCTGTCCATCTCTAACCTTGCCAGATCATTTTGCAATTTTAATTTTTGCAGCTGCATATTGGAGAAATATGCTTTTTAAATATTTTCTAGGCTACTGTGCTATGGCACATGTCCAGTTGCATTAGTATAATAGGAAATCTTGTAATTCCCCATTGAAAAAGGAACCAGATGAACAGACCTTGTAAGACAATATTTCATCCTGACTAATGTGATTTTTGTTTTATTATTTGGAGGTACAGTTAAATATTATTTCAACGCAGTGAAACAGTAAAGCATCTTCACAGTTCAAAACTTGTACGTTTTGGAAGGATTTAAAGCTCAAATTTCTTATGTGAAAGAGAGTCAGCCCTCAGACCTTCTCAGGCAATAAAAGATGTCCTTTTTACTCTCAAAAGACAAGAAGAACATAAGTTCGGTGCTTCTTTAATGCCAGAAACAGGCATTCCAAACACTCTAGAAGGCAAGTTCTTCCTCTCTTTTTGCATATTGCCATGTTTTTGAATGCTCTGAAAAGAGAGGAAGAAGCGAATACAGAACATGATTGTGAGAGAAAATGTAGTTCAGTGCAGAAAATCTGCCGTACAAGAAAGTCTTACCATATTTATTCCATCCGTGAAGGGCACATAATCATCCCAGCCTTCATTTGTCAATTGGCAACAGTTGGTGAAACCTTATTTAGCAGATGTGTTCAAGATTATAAGTCACTGTAAGTCACCTTAAGCTGTTTTTGGTTTATCCAGGTTGCAGGAAATGGAGAATTGTTGTGGTTTCACAGAAGAAATTACCTTGCTCTTTGGATTTTCCTCATAAGTTTCTAAGGCTGTATGCCCTGATAAATAATAGATGATGTTGTACAGACAGGTTGTGTGTCCCCAGTGCTTTGGCCTTTTCAAGGCAAGCACAGAGTAGGTGTCTCTCTTAGTGAGACTGTCAGCACCTCTTCTTATGAAAGGAGTTTGCTATATGGCTTTGGCAGATGCATTATCTAACATGCAAAAATTCTGAAAAATTTATAAAGTAGAAAGCAGATTGCTGTTGAACATTGTTCTCTAAATAAGCTAATATCTCAGTTGAAAACAATCTAGTCTTTTCTCATTAGGCTGAAAGCCAGAGCATAAAGTAGAAGATGGCCAAATGAATAGTGGTAGAAGAAGCATATTCCTATTGACTCCATTGTTTCTTCCTTTTGATTACCAAATACTTTAGAAACGCACTGGAATGAAAGTGAAACTTTCTCCAAAGTTTCACTTCGCTACGCTGTTCTTCCATTTCTAAAGCCTTACTTAGCACCATTTATGAAACTCAGTGATGTCCTGAATTTTTTAAGTACATGAATGGTTTGAAAAATTCAGTGAAGTTGCAGTATTCACAGGGTCCAATTGACAAAAAACTGTGAAAGGCACTGTTTTGGAATGTCTGGTTGAGCTCACTGGCGTTACTAATCACTTTCCTAATGGGGGAAAAACCATCATGTACCTGCAAATTGTTCAGACTGTTCCACAGCCAATTAGCCAAAGATCTCTCCACAGTATTGCGACCTTCGGTTTATGTGATTTTCTCTAATTTGACTTATAAATGATGTCACCTTTAAAGGACACCAGTGGTACATATGTCAGCCAATTTGATAGGTTGCATAGAAATTCCTAATTCTTTTCCCTCTCCATTAGCATTACCTGTGAAAATAGACTCAGATTGAGCACTTCTGTCCCAGAGGAAAAAAGTGATAGTTTCACAAAGGCAGTGCTATGAACAGGTAAGAATGACCTTCACTGAGAAGTAAAAATGGCCTCAGCACATGCAGAAGTAGAAATAGAAAGCATGGGTTTACTAAGTATCCACACTGCCTCCCTTGTATGCTTGTGTGAAAGCAATCAAATTGCATGACTGGAAATGAAAAAGGACGGAAATGGATTTTCTTTCCACATAAAAACAACTGAGAAGTTTTAAAATCTTAGGAATTCAGATATCATGCAAGTACTGGCTAGATAGGTTAGGCATGAATAGAATAACTATGTGTCAGTTCTAACTATTTTAAAGGAAATTTGAATGCTTTGGAAAGAAATATGAATGGTTAGAAGACCCAGAATAACAATACTAGTTTGGTTTTTTACCATGTACTCCCATTCTGTCCTTTTCTTTCTCTGGTGATGGTGATTGATGCAGAACAATAAGCAAGTTCTGTAGATCATGCTATAGGGATCTTGGTATATTGAATTCATTAGGAGCAAAGAAAAAGGTCTTCTCAAGTATATCCAGGAACACAACATAAATCCCTCTAAATCTAGTTCAGATGATGGTACTGCATTCAGAAAGTCGGAATCTGAAAATCAGAGGGATTGTCTCAGTTTCATAAGTATTAGAATTCTGGGAGTTTAGCATGACCTGTAGAGTATCAGAAATCCTCCTGGTTACAACTAATGGTTATGTTATTCCCTTGAGAGAGGGAAGAGCTCCAACATAAGGAAGAAAGTTTTGTTGAGTGAATCCCAGGATGGAAGCATATGTCAGGTTAGGATTCTCAAAACATCAGCAAATTACTCTGGAGGATTTGGGGATTTTGTTGTTTATTTTTTCCCCCCATTCTTCCAATATATGACTCAAAATACCAGGAAGATGTGGTCATTTTAGATGAAACAACATTAGAGATGCTGCTCTGTGGCTACTATGTCTAACAGGTCCAACTGCCTTTCCTCACAGCAGTTAATGGGGATGTTTTTTCCATTTCTGCAAATTTCTGTTTCTTGTGTCTCTCCAATATATTTTCTATTGCAAGATTTCCCTATGATAACATATGATCATTATATTATTTTTTGTCAAAAAATAAAGTACAGCTTTTTGTGATTGTGAACAAGGAGACCAGTTTATTGTGATGGTTGTCAGTCTCAATGATTACTAATTAAGGCAGACCAAATACATGACTGTATCTCTTACTGATAATTACCTCAACTATACAAATTATCAAGGTTACTTGTTTCTGTGTCAGAGAACATTCTGAAAGGAAATCTTTTCCACAGGAAAAGAGAATGACAGGTAAAATAAATGAAGTGTGTCTGCTTAGGAACAAGTGTTTTATGCATAATTATTTCATGCCTTGCAAATTAACTACAGCATATTGCCTGGGAATTACAGAAAACTGAAATAATGTACCTAGGGCATATTGGAATTTACTATGTAATTATTTTTCTTGTTGCATTTTATATTTTTTAAAGTGCTTGCAAGAAGACTCCAGGAAAGAGATGATGCCAGTGCTGGTATTCTTTGTTACTGGTTTTGGCATATATTTTTTTCCCAGAAGTCAAATAAATATTCTGTTTTCTAGTATCTCTATAGGTATGCAAATTATGCATAGGGTAATGATTCAAAAATGTAGGTTAAAATCCCCAGAAAGAGGCCAGAAGGGTCTGTTTAGTTTCTAACAAAGTGAAATGGAAAAAATCAAAGAGTTTCCAAAGAAGGTTCCAAAAAGCAGAGTTCTAATTTTTGTTTTCATCTGCTAGTTAACTATGAGGGAACATTTTGTATTTTACTTTACGGAACTTTATTTGAACTACTATGGTGGCGCCTCAAGCTGGTTTGAACCTTGAGGTAAAATTGCCTTGTTTTGGGGTATTTCTCATTTCAAATAAGAGCAATCAAAAAGAGCTTATAGAAAGCTTTGGAAGCTCATATCCTTTGAATAGAGAATAATAGCCCAGATGAGATCAGTCATTAAATAAGTAGAACTAAGATATGCTGAAAGAGTTTGAAGAGATCATTGTAAATAAATATCCTTCCCATCCACTAGCTCCTTGAGGAGTGTGCCTTCTCCTTGCTTGCCATTTTGTGCCTTTCAGTAGCTGGCTTCTGCCCAGGCTTCATGGGTTGCTTTGCTCCATCAGCTAGGCTTGGCATGACTTTACTCTCTGCCATGAGCAAGACCCTGCTCCACTCACTCACAAAGCCTGGATATAATGAGTTGCTAGAATTACTCCTGGTTTCTCCAGTGTTCCTGTTGTTTCCATCACCCTTTAAGCAAAATACACCTAAGACAGGAAATGGAAGCAAACCAGTTCAGGTGTCCATCACAGCTTTCAATTTCATGAAGACAAACGTGTGTCTTTCTAAACAGATAAGGATATAGAACCGGATGCAGGAATACAATTTGAAAATAACATTCTGAAATGTCTTTAAGTGCTCACCTTGTCTAATCAATAGCAGTAAATTTTCTTTTGCTCTCAAATTTGAGTAGACAGGAAAGCTTACAAATATTTAGGTTTGAAAGTGGTGGAACAGATAATTGTCTCTAGACTTAGCACTTATAAAAATGCTTCTGACAGGCATCTTCACAACTCTTACTGCAAAAGCCCTGTATTGGTTTTTCCATTAGAAAACTTTCTTGCTGCTCTTTCAATAAAAATTCACTCCATAATGAAACATGGAACATCTGATCTCATCTCTTGACCAGTGGTTATTTTTACCAGTTTTCCAGAAAATTGATTGAACTGAGGTTTTTATATTGTACAAAGGTTAAGAAAGGTGTGTAGGGGAGGAAGTGAGGGAGGGGAGCAGTAGGAATGTAGTTGATGGAAATGGTTTGTGTTGCCCTGACTTTTGCAGTTCTAGATGTTATCCTTCTTTTGTAGCTAGTTTCTCACATTCTTCTATGTAAACATAGCCATGTTATTGTAACAGTATCTTATAGTTTACATTCCTTTCTCCTGGGCACAGAAGTTTGATGGACATTTCCTTTGACCACTGTGATTGAGGGACGACGGACTCATTCCTCCAATAAACAGTGATTTCTAAATGTATAGATAATAAACAAGGCGGGTCTTGCTCACCCCTTCCTTCTCTTTCCTCCTTGCTGCTAACAGGTGTCCCTTGTCTCTTTCTTCTTTCATGTCGTTACTGCGACAGGTTTGTATTTCAATTGTAGGATCAAAATGGTGTGCTATTGGCATCACCTATAGGCAAGTTGTGCTGTAGTGGAATTCATTACTGTTCTTCTTAGGGCAAGAAATTCTACAAATTGCCCCATCTGTAGGAAAATATTTTAACAGATACATAAATCTTTATCCCAAGGCAGTAACAACTGAAAACTATAACAGAGTAAAATGCTATTATATAAGATTATATACTGCATTATTCTTTTAATAATTTCTGCTTAAAGGGGAGGCAAAAGTCACCACTTCCAAATTATTGGGTGCTTTTAGGTTTTAGGTTTTTTTGTTCGTTGGGGGGGTTTGTTTGTTTTGTTTTCTGTATTTTTTATGCTGTTGCCAAATTATATAAATGGGTGTGATGGTGAGCAAACAATTTGGAAGCACTGAGTCATTTTTAAAATATTTTTTTTGTTTTTGGAAGGTCAGTAATATGAAATAAGCTACCATTCTTATATCTGCCCATTTGCATCTGGCTAGAATTGACAAGCTGAGAAAGGAATTCTGAGTCCCCATCTACTTCCTCAAAGATAGCAACAGCTTCACTGTTGTGAGGAGTTTTGGCTGCTAAAGCCACAGTGATCAGCTTTGCCTGCTGTTTGGGGTTGGTAGGCACTTGCTTTATGTAATTTTTTGTTTTTCTGAGCTTATTTTTCTTGGCTGTTCTGTCAACTTTCATTTTGCAGCTTCTGGTTCGCTTGCTTGTTTCCTTTAATGTTGCACCTATTTCCATAATTATATGCATTTTATATTATATACTACATTTTTTTTTTCCTGTCTCAGTTATGTTTGGAGTGTGTCCCTTACACACAACCTGAGTCCCTTTGACGTGCCTTGGAGAAGTTCATGGCATCAGGCCTATGTGATAGTCCTGCTCACGCTGTCACCTTTCAGTCATCAGACCCTGTGGAGAGGAAGCTGAGCTTTAGCTGACCTACCCTGAAATAATCAGTAAATTCAGCTGAAATTTTGTGGTGAAAATAAACATAAATGGCAGCCTTAGAAGAAAGAAAAATTCAAGTGATATTTTTGCTGAACCTTCACTATATTTTATTCACTATATGCACTTATTTTGGTGTAAATCTACCTGGATTGACCTGGACAGCAACTGGATAGAAACACTGGGCAAAAGAACCACAGTAAATTTTTTTTTTTTTTAATCATTGGAAGAGATATACTAGACAAATCTAAGTGTTTGGGGACCTTAGAAAGGGGTGAGTGAGAACAGCATTAGGGACTTGAACATCTTGGTTCTTCTCACAAATGCAAGAGTAATTCTCTTGATAAATATCATAGTCCCATTTTACTTTTGACTTTCAGAGGCTTAATATAAAATAGACTCACTGAAGTTTCACACACTCTCAGGTCAGAGATTTGAATCTAGAGGTATACAGCTAAACTTCCTGAATTACAGAGGCTTTTTTATTGTTTGCTTAGGGGAGTTACAATCTTTGCTTACTTATATTAGTATTTCTATGCTGTAGAAAGGCTTGAATAATATATGCAGATTCCTGAAACAGCTTTACTGCAGAGAAATAGAATGTTTGGGAATGTTTTGGCAGTTTTTTAATAGAAAATGGGAGTTAATCTAAGTATAGATTTTAAAATATTTTAAATTTTGAAGCTTTAATCAAAGTGACGTTTTGAATTTAAGTGAATCTACATGCTCCTTTTCCATCATTGGTTTCATGCAAACAGAATAGAAGATCATATTTTTATTCATAATCAAAAAGGTAAAGCCACTATACTCAATTACCTTAAATCATTAAATGTACTACAAATGCATGTAAAAGTGGACCATTCAATCTATTTGTAATAAGAAATACTCATTTACAGAATTCAAGAGATCTGACATTCCAGTTCAATATGAGAAGTAATAGACATGAGAAAAATCTGTAGGCAAACTGTGCAGTGCTAGACACAGGATTCCCAACATTTGCAGATACATGAAAAACAAGCTGGTTTTAGGAAGGATTTATCTTAGGGACTGAACAAAGCTGTGAGAGGGCAGAAATCAAAGTCCTTATCGGGTTTTCTAGAGGAATGTCAGACGTAACTCAAGTCCCATAGTTTCTTTGCTTATATTGTTACAAATCACTCAGTACACCACTACAAAACTTGCTAAACTCTTGTACTTTAATCCACAGAGAAAACAAACTACTCTGCAGACAACTGTGCCCATATCCCTGTGTCCTAGGGCCTGATTTCACTAGGAACCTTCATCGAGCCTCCTGTATAACACACCACGCTTTGTTCATGTGCTGTATCAGACCTTAACGTGGATTTTTGTTTTTTTCAGCTCTGAGGGACAACAGAATTGAGCTGGTCCGAGCGTCGTGGCACGAGCTAAGTATCAGTGTCAGCGACGTGTCCCTGTCGGACGAAGGGCAGTACACCTGCTCTTTATTCACTATGCCTGTCAAAACTTCCAAGGCTTTTCTCACCGTCCTCGGTAAGTATGAGTAGCTGAGCATAAAGAAGCAAGTGTTAAACTCCTCAGGCTCTGGCAAATTATGATAAGAATGAACTTTTCTAAAGCTTGGCAGAAGATAAATGTAAATGTCTGATCTGTTTTCCCTGATGTTTATTGTTTCATATTGCTGTGCTGAAAAATAACGTGTCTCGTACCATTTGCACTGTGGCAGGATAATGAATTAGGGAGCACACAAACACTGCGGAACGAGTGCTCCATAAAACAGACATAACCCCAACATCCCGAGCACCATAAGTGCAAAGAAAGTGCATGTGTTCATCTCCTAACAATGTATTGTCCAGAGCAAAGGGGAGAAAATCAGAAAGCATGAAATCAAAACGGGCTTTAGAGCTTTATCATTTTTCTTTAGCTGTGCATTTTTTTGGCTCATTCTGCTTGCTTTTTTTTTTTTTTTTTCGTCTATAAAGTGCAAATTTTCACTGGGTTTGCTGCCTCTTTTATGCTTTATCCTCTAAGTGCTTTGCTGTTTTCCCCAAAGGTTAGACATACACATAGGAAAGCAATAGATTTCAAGAGATGCCCAGGAAATAAAGTTTCTGCTCGAAGCTTTATATGATTCTATGAATGTCAGTAGCCCAATCAGCCAAAATTGCTATAGTTCATTGAAACACACCTGCGAACCTAAGAGGTTATATGATTTTAGAGATTGATTTTTATTCTTTTCCCCCCCCTTTTTCTGTCCCTGAACATGACTCTTTCTTTCTTTTTGTTTTATTTTTATATGTGGATGGGCAGACAGTTGAATTTGATAGGACTAATGTAAGATATTCTCTGTGCCAGTAATATTCACATTAATCCAGCCAGGGAATTGGTTTTGTGCTTAGGATATGAAATACATCTCCCTTTCAGTCCCTGTGAGACTATTTTACAAAAATCTTCACAAGCTTGCCATTAAGGACAAAAAAGTACCCACTCAAAGCAGAATATTCTGGAATAGCAACTGCCTATGCTTAATCTTCTTTCTGTGGAGAGGCATTTCATGATCTAAACAATTGAGGAGTACACCAGTTCAACCCTTTAAATGACAGAAAGAAATAGAAAGGTGTTACAAAGACAAAAAAAACCCCAAAAATATCTATCCAATATTTATTAACAAAAGTTATTTCACCTTTCACAGTCCTTTAAGCTTTACTTTCATTTTAAGGAGGGGTTTCATGAAGGTTTCCCAACATCATCTGCTTACATTCTGAGAAAGAAAGCTGCACAGTTTAAGATTCCTGTCTTTTTTCATTTTGTATTTGTAATTTCCTATGTCAAAGTAACATTTTAAACTCTTAGAACATTATCTTCTGGAGAAGAGGATCTTTGCCATTGAAATGTATTACATCTTTTAATCAGATAAACTATCCTTTTATGTACTAATAATCTCTTCATTGACTGCTCTGTTATCGATCAGAAAATTTAAGTGTCAGGGTATTATTGGAGACACCATTTTCTGTCCTGAAAGAGAAGAATAGATTTATTACAGAGATGTACTATGCAGTAAATATTGCTGCTTTGCTTTTATGCACATAATCTGTCATTCTGGAAAAGAGATGTAAAAAAAAAAAACCAAATTATTAAATACAGGGCACAGGATCAACTACTGGTCCCTGTATCTAGCTACAAATATGAATGTGCCAAAGCACTGTAGATGCAAGTTATAACTGCCATTTTTTGAGGCAAAATTACAGTCATCAGTATTGCTTTAAAATAAATAAATCTTGTGTCTTCATGAATTAAATGGATTTATACACATAGTGATCAAAATTTTCCCATTCAAATGAATGTCTTCATTTTGTTTTTAACTTCCATGGTTAATTTAAAAACTACTATATTCAAATTTAATATTATGTGTATGGTATGTCCAAATCATATGACCTCTTCTGAAGGACTTATTATCAGCTGAAGAGCTCTCCATAGCCAATGAAGCTTGGTGTTTTGGTTTTGCCTTCTCTGAAGAGAAAGTGACTCCTGTATTTATTTTCCTCCTCCCTTTTCCCTGCATTTTGTATTAAAGTCTTCATTATTCAAGTTTAAACATCTGTTCTGAACTTTGGTCAGTTCAGCTTTTTGTTGCCAGTTGTGTTTAATTTTCACAGCTCTGCTTCTGATGTGCTTTGTCATCCTGCTTGCTGTGCTGAACAGTTTAAATATTGTAACAAGTCAGACTAGACCTGCATGCAGAATATACATAGATAAAGTATTTATTAAAATGCAATCTGTTTCTCTTAGAAAATTAGGTAACTCCTACTTCTTTTATTTATTTAGAATCAACTACTGTTCAGCTTGATGGTTTATGTACAATTAAAAAATATGTTTAACTGACAAGGCATGAGGAATTAATTATCCTGTTTCCAGAATTTAGAGTATACAAAGAAGTGAACTTTACGTTGATCATGTATTCATGGCAGCAGCTGATGCTATCAGAGACATTTTGCTTGTTTCCTTGTTAGGTGTTCCTGAGAAGCCACAAATTACTGGATTTACCTCACCAGTTATGGAGGGAGAGAGGATGCAGCTAACTTGCAAGACATCTGGTAGTAAGCCAGCAGCTGATATCAGATGGTTCAAGAATGACAAAGAAGTTAAAGGTATTTAAAAGGATTTTGGTGTAATTTGGCCCAATTGTCAAAACTATGCATGCTGTAGAATTATATGTTTTGATTTGTGTTTGTAAAGTTTCTCATATTCAGTCATGAAATGAATAGGTGATTGTACGTAGATGAGGAATTCATTGTATATTACTGTAGTGGTCATATAATCCTCTTTTTATTGTTTCTTCAAAGGGTAAAAACTGACGTTTTGGATTGGTCAGAACTCTGTGTAACATAATAAACTCAACTGTGGGGCTTCATAGAGAAGTGTTTAATGGATTATTGTTATCACAGTCATGCCACTGATCCCTGATATTTTCCCTTTTCATTTCTTTTGTATCAGTTCCATATGAGATATGTCTGATTTAGTTAATTGCCAGATTTAGGTTACATTCCTCTAAATAACATCGCCACGTGAGGCAGAGCCATCTGGAGGAGACAGGAGACTGCACTTCCCATAGGAGAGCTGTGGAGCCTGCTCTGGTGAGGAAGAGTCAGGATGTAGCAGTTGAGGGAATCTCAGCTGAGGCAAGGATGCTGACAGCCTGCAGTGAGGAGGAGGGAGAAGACAGACTTTAAAGGCGATCAGGAAAACTTCACAGGGGCTGGGGGGAGTTGGACAAAGTCTTCTGTAACTGAAAAGTCATTGAGTGGCTAAAACCAAAGCTGACAGCATGGATTTGCCTCTGAGGATGCAGCGAGCTAGGAAAGAGCTGCACATAAAAAGCTATTTATTTCCTTTCTGTCTTCTCTTTCACTTTGCATGTTCTTTGCTTAGAACTTAGTTTTCTGTTCCATGTTCTTATAAATGCTGGAATAGTTTTAAATCCTCATTGATGAATGAGTGAAGAGAGCTTCCTGCTACAGAAGGGTTAGTCACACCTACAATTCAATTGAGGTGCCCATTATAAAGTAGATGAATAAAAAGGATAAGGTATTGATATTTATTCATATCACCTCTACTCATTCTGCTATAAGACCAGATCAATAAATGATTCAAAATCCACCTTTTCTATGTAGCTTTAAAAAAAAAAAAAAAAAAAAAAAAAAAACAAAAAAACCCCCACAAAAACACCCCCACAATTATATCTGACTTGACTAATATTTTGGATGTCATTAGTTCAATAAACTGCCTTAAGCAAAGTTACAGAATTAATTACAGAATGATTTATCTTCCTTTACTATTCTCTACCACAGTTCAATGTGCAAAACCAGAGCTGTTATATAAAATTGATAAATAAAGGAGATCACAGTAGATTGCCAAAGTAATCCTGTCCATTCTAGAGGTGTCTTTCTATTTCTAATGAAAATGAAAATAGTGTTGAAAGAAACAGGAGTTTTAGACTGGAATAATTTGAAAGATGAAAAAAGGATAGAAAATGAGGAAACAGAATAATTCCTTTCAGTACTGGGAAATTTGAGAAAACTAAAGAAAGAAATGCACCACCTAATTTCATTACATTGTAATGAAAAAGAGGAATTTTACAGCACAGCTAACACACATGGCACAACATAGATTCTGTCATCCAGAAAAGATGCCAGGATGAATATACATATTCCAGGCATGTAAAGATTGGAAATCACTCCAAGCAATGTCAATACTTCAAGAGAAACACTGA
The DNA here is from genome assembly GCA_013398175.1 of Climacteris rufus. Classification (NCBI taxonomy): domain Eukaryota; kingdom Metazoa; phylum Chordata; class Aves; order Passeriformes; family Climacteridae; genus Climacteris; species Climacteris rufus. The sequence goes on from VZRZ01006132.1 coordinate 522,976, forward strand.
TATAGTCTTTCTAACATCAAAGCAACACATATTTGAAAAGATGTTATTTTAAAAATTGTGTTTTAAAATCCAGTGTAATAGCTTTGGCCTTCTGTCAGCTGACATGTAATTGAAGCCAGCAAGCAATTTGGCAATTCGACTCTTTAACAAATTTGTTTGTCTCAAGTGTTCCTAAAGGGACTAAAAAAACAAAACAAAACAAAACAAACAAAAAAAAAAAAACAAAAAAAACCAAAAGAACAAAAAACAAAACAGGATGGGTGGGTAAGAAACAAAGAAGGTGTATGAAAAAGAACAGTACAGGGGAAAAAATAAACCCCAGCAACCAGAAATGAGAGGAACATACTGAGCACATTCATTTCAGTTTAGTTTTCTAGGTCTTCTGAAGAGCACATTGCCATTTCTCAAAGGTTAGGAATAAAATAACCTAACCAGTCCGCAGTGGCATCAGCAGAAGTTGCATTAGCTTTGTGCAGTGTAAAAGGTGAAATGATAAATCTGAGAAAATAGATATGAAATTATATGCTAATGTAGCTGACATTAAAGGTTAGGAGTTCCTCTGTCTAGCACCAGTAAATCCAATTGTGTTACACTGTATTATACATGGTGCAAACGAATATAAATGATGCATTGAGATCAGAGTTGCACCAAAGGGGGAAAAGCCACTCTAAAATTGTAGCTCCATTGCTATTACTCAAAAAAGGAATCATCATCTGGTAAAGGAATATTGTTTGATAAAGTAAGTGTTAGTAATGAGAGACACTGAATGTGAAGCACTGGGTACCACACCTTTTACTTTAGTGTTCTGTCACTCATATGTGCACCAACTTCACAAAGTGATCTGCAGTTTAACATTCTGGTGACATTTCTGGAAGAATATTAAAAGCAAAAATACTCGAGAATCTAAATGCATATTTTTCATTTTGAAATTAACTCTTTTTTTTTTCAACAAAATTTGTTATATGCTCTTTCACCAAGATTATATAAAGAATTCTTTTTAGGCTTCAGGAGTGTCTTAAATGGTTTTTTCCTTTTTATTTTCCTGGGTAAATTGGATTTTAAAAATAGTTAAATGTATTGCATCAGGTTAAGATTTTTTGAACAAGTTTATGTACTTTTAGTATACACAAAGATTTTAGAGAGGCACTAAATATTTTGTCTTGATAAACCTTGAAACAAAGTGAAATTGTTTTATATAACAAGGCCATTTCATGTCAGAATTTGAGTTTAAATGTAAACAAAAATTATGTTTGCCATGTAAAACCAGAAAAACTACCTTTTTAAAAGATGAGTGTTTCTCTGTGTTATAGGTATGTTCTTTTATGCATAGCTTTCAATGAGCAATGGATGATAGACATTCCATCATTTTCATTTATTTTCACTATCAGACATCCATACTTGTGAGATATAAACATCTATTAGTTAATGCAGCCATATCTGTATGTGTACCTGAGAGAGGCATGGAAGTGGGCCCGCAGTTGATCCTTGGATTTCATTTGGCCCAACATCTATTCTATGGTCAAATCAAGTGGCTAAAGGTCTTCCCCAATTCAGGTTTGAAAAATCTCCCATGACAGAGATTCCATACTCTGTCTGGGCTAGATCTGTCAACATTTTAGAGCTCCTCTTTGTGGAGCGTTTTCATTATATGTAGATATTTCATGATACATAATCAGAATTTGTCTCTGTGTAACTTGTGTTTGTTGCCCCTCAATTTGCTGCAAAGGATTTCTTTTTAACCTTTCATTTCAAGGCAGTATTTAGAAGAGAGGGGAGCAGCAAGAAAATAAATGTAACAGTGGACTACAATTGACATATTTAAAAATTCTGTAAAAACCCTGGGTAAATATTCTGAATGACAGCACATGGTGTTTATCCAGTACCTGATCTCCACCCCTCTTACATCCATTTGGTCTTATACTCAATTAGGACATGTTACATTCCCACCTTTGTTTTGCTATGAAGAAACATCTAAGAAATTACAGCTGATAAGGAGGACAAGCTAAATATTTCTGTTGGTGAGGATGTCAACAGTTTATAGAACAGTATCACTGCCCTTTTTGCAGAGGTAGTTAACTCCAAGAGTTGAACTCTTTCAAACAATAGCTGCCTAGAGAGACTTCTAAACATCCATTTAGGAAATTAACTGCTTTTGTTTTTCTAAAGGATTAATAATCCACAACTCCTCGCTAAAATTAAAGTTGTTGATGTTTTCAGGAGTCTTCTGTCCTCCACCTGAAGCCAGTAAACAAAGGGGTGTTAACATTACCCATAAGCAGAAGGTTACCCATATAGGTGCTTCTTATTAAATTTGGAAACCTATCTCTGGGAACAAAATTGCATGTGTTTGCTTTAAATATTAGGGAAAACATTTGTTGTTTGATTAGAATAATGTTGCTTTTGCTCTGGTCAATCTTTCTCTCACCTGCTGATCCCTAAATATTAATAGTGACCATGGAAGAAATTGAAATCTTTTAAAGCTCAGCAACAAACAGGCATAAAAATGCTTCTATGCAAGAAATAATAGTTTTTTAGGGGAAAATGGAAATTGTATAACTACATTGTGTCTTTATCTGTCTGGAGACAATGAAAAAGACTACTTTCTGATGTCAGAGGTATTTTTAATCTAAAAAGATATAGCTTAAGCCATTGAAGATTTGCTTTCTAAAATTGATATTTCATGGAAATTTTATTTAGGTCATTCCCTTCTCTAATGGGATTTAGTATAATTTGTAAAACTGAAACCTCTCACTTTTTTTAGGGCACAGAGGACATATGAAATCTCATTGTAATTTAATATATATGTTTAAGTATTTATAGATCTCTCTTCAAGCTTTCATTGCAATAAATCAATATAGCAAGCTTACCATCTTTCTGAAATAAACTAAAATCAATAAATATAAGCAGTTGGGAACCAAATAAAACAATTCTAAAGCATGTGTAAGATCTCATGTTGCAATTAATACCTTAAAGCATTTTAACATAAATGCTCAGGCTTTTGAATCTTCATTTCTGATCTAAGATGCATGTCCTACAATGAAATGTTCTGAATTTGAACCTTAACCTTGAGCTGAGATGATGCTTCCTAAGTGTAGCTGTACCTCCCTGCACTCCAATGTCTTAGATTTTTAACTGGATCTGCACAAAAGCAGCAGGGCATTTCAGAACAATAAAAAGCAGGGAGTGGAAGTTCTCTGTAGTAATTTTATTTCTAGTCTTCTTGGGACTTGTCTATAGATTCCAGTAAATACTAGGACATGCTCGATTTACAGTTGTTCATTATCACTGGTGACTATACCTGGGTTTAGTTCTATTAGTAAATTAGCATAATTCTAAGCAAACAACAGAATAATCAATTAATAAAGTAAGCACAGGATTAATCTGACTACATGCACATGGTTTCAGTAATATGCGTATATTGCATTGCTGTGAAAGGTTACAAGCATGAACTTAGAAAATTTAATATTTGGTGGCACTGTGAGTATGTAAGGTAATGAGGGTGGGAGGAGAACGCATTTTTTTTCTGATGACCTCCAGAGAAAGTTTATATCAAATTTGGACCTAAACACTTAAGAGATAATAATGAATGGAATTTCTGTTTGAATTCAGTATCATGGAACCAATTTTAAAATTTTCTCTTTCAATATGTATGTCTGACAATGAGAGCAAACTCTTTCCAAGGAATAACTACAGGAATAACTGCAGTCTAATTACTTTTATATTAAAGAGATCAATACAGATATGAAAGATGTGTTTTTTCAACAAGTGTGATAGATAATTTAGCTGTCTGATACTGGACTACTTTTTTTCAACAAACATTGGAGAGAAAACTGTTGGTTTATTCTTTCTTTCAGATGTTAAATATTTAAAAGAAGAAGATGAAAATGGCAAAACATTCACAGTCAGCAGCACGCTGGATTTCCTGGCAGATCGCAGTGATGATGGTGCAGTTGTAAGTTGCAGAGTAGATCATGAATCCCTAAACTCTACACCTCAGATAGCAATGCAGGTTCTAGAAATACACTGTAAGTAATACATGTTATTAATGCTTGCCTTTATAGTTTTGTTTTGTTTCTGAGTTTCTGTTGGAGGAAAATTGTCTGGTATTGTGCAGATAGATAACCTCTTTCTTTTAGCCAGTGTCTGTGGTTTGTATTTGATTGGTTGGCTGGTTGGGATTTTTATTTTATTTTTACAGGGTTGACTCCAAAGTTTAATGAAAGCCTTACCATTGAAAGCACTGTGGGACTGAGTTCTTGGTTTTCTTTGAGAAGTGGTAGAGAGGAAATGCATTTGTCTTTTTTGTTTATCATTGAAGCAATGTGAACATGTTATTAAACATCAAGAACATTCTAATTCACAGTTTTCCTTGAAAGTATCTAGAGACTTGAAACAATGGTATAAATAAGCAAGGTTTGTAGCAGATCGGCTCAATAATGTTCAATACTGCTAACGAAACTCTGTAGTGTTGTTGAGAGCACAACACTAGGAGGAAAAGCCCTTTAGAATTTATTTTTAGTCCTGGTCTACACAAGATGCTAGTCTAGATAATCCAAACTTCAGTTGTTTTGTATTTTTATATATTGGCTACCTTTTTTTTTTTCCAAATAGGGTTTCTGGACATGATGTTTTTCCTCAGTGCATTGTTTCAAAGTTGAATGAACCTGCCTTTGTGTTTGTGTGCCCTGCTCTGAAGTGAGGTTGTCCTTTGAATTAGTGGAGTCCTTTTCTTATAATCTGTGAGACACTCAGGAACACCTTTTCACCATCAGCTGACATTGTCATATTCCCTTGTATTTTTATATCCACCATTCTTCAGGATCCAGCTGCTTGGTTTTCTGCAGAGCACCTGCACATCTCATTGCCTAGCTAGCAAAAACAGGCATCTGTAAAATGATATCAGAGCAGGGGAAGAAAAGAGACCTTTCATGAATCTCTTTCTAGACTAGGTGCAATCAACCTGTTCTAAACCAGACAAGGTTGTCCATAAAGCAGACAAGCATTCAGTGACTGCAGCCAGTTCCCAAGGTACCGTGTCAAGGACTGCTGCCATATGTAACTTGTTTCTGAACAGGGATATTCCTATAAGCATGTAAGACTTGCAGCACATGTAAAATACAGTAATGGCAAAAGCACTCTGTGCACAGAAGCTGTCAACTTCGCTAAAAATGCCATCTGCAAAAAAGTCTGAAAATGAAGAGAATGCGGATTAGCATATGTGCTAAAAATGTTTTCTGAAACACTCTAGCCATCATTTTGCTGAGGGAGATCAGTCTTTCTTTGCCAAATGGCTATTAAACACCTCTCCTAATATATTCAAATGCATCTGTGCTAGAGACATGAACCCTTAACAAGTTTATTTCCTTTAATTCTAAATTGCACAGCCATAATCAACTTGGCCATGCCTTCACTTCCAAAGTTCTTGCTCTTCTTTCAGTGCCTTGCTCAAGATGTTGACATCAAAGGAGATGAACCAAATTGAAAGGAACAGTAGATACAGAAATTGGACCGCTACTCAAGGTTTAAAGTGGTTGCAATGTAATGTGATTGAAGGTAAAGGCAGGGCTCTGATTTGCATGAGCATCATAAGGCAAAAAAAGCCTTTTTGTGGCCTGTCATATAAAACATTTCTTGAATATTTGTTGTTTCCTTCCAATTTGCACCCTTGGTAGCAAGACACTACCTTGCCAAATAGCAGTGAGGTACATTTTCCTCCATGCTTGGTGCTTCAAGTTTTGAACAAGACCCTTCTCTCTCTTCTCTGGATTCACTGGAGTTCTTGAACAAGGTCAGACTGCACTGGGCATTTACATTACTGGTGTGCTTTATGTTACTGCCCCCTCAGAGTGCCAGTTTACCAAAAGCCGTAATGCACAAGTAATTGTTCTCTATCATTCCTACTTGCTCCATTAATTTTCCACCAATCAATTTAATGCTCTCCAGCAATAGTAGAGAGTCCTTATACATGGAAAGAGAAGTGATAAAAGTGCCAAAAGAAGCTGTAGTTTAGGATAGAGAGTGGAAGTGATTTTAAAGTGATGGAGAAATAAGTATTCTATTATTGGTGACAAAAAGACTAACAGTCTGTTATTGTCCTTTTTCTTGTCACCTACATTTCCATGGTCAACATACTCAGAAGTCTTAATTCTGGGCAAGTTTTGAAAGGAAACTCTGTAAAAACAGAGAAGAAGATTCAAGGAACTGATGATGTGGATCATCAGAGAGCCTTTATGGAAAAAGAGGAGTAGAATGATTTATTAGAGAAATCCCAAATGCTTCAAATGGAGTACGTGGCACTGGAATTGGGCCTCTTGATTTTATCCTCCTGGTGTTGCTCACTCTCACTGTTGTTGTGGAGATCACAGCACTCAGTGGAAGCTGCTTTTTTTCATCAATCCACAAAGCTTCAAAGAGATAATAGATATCCTATTTGTATTAACAAGAATTGTGCTCACAGGACCTAGTGGAAGCTGATCCAATGTACATCCTCAATGCCACCTTGCAGCAGGTCAAAAATTGTGCTGGGAAAGTAGATGTGGGACCTCATGGGAAAAATCAAGAGAATTTGTTCATCTGACATCCTGTGGGCTCCAAAATCACAACCAAGTAGTGTGGCATTGCCACTTGTTCTGAAAGTCCCAGAGAGATATCAGATGAACAGACAACTGTGAGAAAATGATAAGCAAGTCCTAAAATGGCCAAACAGAACAGCACAGGTGAGCATCAGTTGGCAGAGAACAAATGTACAAAGATGGAGCATCACTCACTAGAACTGCACTTGATTTTTAAACATGTCCTTAAAATCTGAACAGTTTTATCAGTGGTACAGGGATGCTCCTTATGAATTATCAGTGTATCATCACCAGTTAGAAGAAAAGAGCAATAAGAACTTGTCTAGCCATTTCTATCCTGTATAATTATGCTTGAAATTTGAAGCCTTCTTTGTTTCAAGCAACTGGCCCCTGACATTGGAGCCGCAAATGTTTTATCCATCAAAACAAACAAACCAAAAAGCAAAGAAAAGGAGAACAACAGAACAGTAGGAATTACAGGGCTGTGTTTGCATCCTGTGGATGATAGGTAAAGAAAAAGGAAAGCAAAATCATGGATGAAATGACACGTTTTGATTTATGCCTAGTGAAATTTAGAATAAAATTAAATCTGCCTTAGATGACGAGAGTATGTGAAACAGATATTTATAATTAGTCCACGGAGAGATGTAGATAGAGGTGCTTATGAGTCCACACAGCTGCTTTTATAATCAACTTTAGTAGGAAGTAAATTTAACAAAAGGAAAACCATCAGATATGGAATATGTTTTATTCCCTCTTCTTTCCCTTACACAAATTTTAGGTTTTATTAGTGTGATAGAGGAATCAAATAAGCTTTCCCAGCAGTACTACGTTATATGAAATGAAGCTGAGGACTAAATTTTTACACTAAAAATATTTTTATTTTCTTTTATTATATATTTATGTGTATTTGTTAGAAATAGTGTCTAAGTCATTCTGCTGCTCTTTTCTTTACTTCTTATAGTTCAGTCTGGTAGTTGAAATTACCTATATTATTTATACCCTGAGCAAAAGAAAGATATCTTGACTGTGATCAGTCCTTGTTTTCACAGGGCTTCACAGATTGATTTTGCAGACTTGAAATATTAAAATAATAGGGGAAAGCATAATATACCCCCACTCCAGACTACAGGATAATTAGCTCCTCCAGTCTTTTGATTTATCTGTTGGTAATTTGTGTTATGTCTCACTCGTGCTTAATCCCGTTCATCTCTGTGTTGTGCTCTGTGCACTACAGGGCAGCCCAATTGCCCAAGTCTCTCTGTTGTGCTGAAAGGTTTGGCTGTAATTTAGTTTCTGCTTGGCCAGCAGAGGTTTGTGGTAGCATGACACTGCTTGCTGAGTTTATTTTTCCTCTGACCCTTACTGTCAATAACAAACCTAAAATAGACTTGTATCCCCTCTGGCTTTGCTCTGAAGTTTGCTTGTCAGCCTAGCTGCCACTGATTATTAGGAAGTGCTTCTTGTAAGTGATAAATACAAATCTCAAAGGGATATTTAATCTCATTGTTTACTTCTGTGTTCAGACTAAACAAAGGATGCATTCTTGGTTCCTGTATTAAAGAATCCTGGGTACAGTACTTCAATTTTGAAAGCTTCTCAGTAAAATGTTTAAGAGTTTGTCTAAGTCCTCATACACGCTCCTGAAAAGACATTTTGAGGGCATGTACAACTTCTGGTTCACATCTGGGAAGTTAGTGAGTTCTTTTCACCCCTCCTCAATGTTGCAGACACACTGTGATTCCCAAAAACAGTATCTTCACTGTCTTCCAGGTCTTATCTGAGCAGAACCCAGCCAACATAGTGCTTCCTACTGAACAGAGTGCCATAAAATTACCCAGTGGTAATTACCTTACCTTAGTGAAGTTTCTCTGACTACAGTGAATTACCCAGCAGACCTCAGTAAAAATTAATTGTGTAAATCTACCCCAGAGGCTGCTTTTGAAGCCTTAAAGTGAAATCAAATCATTTGAACTTCAAACCTAATCATCGTGATTCTAAAATGGCAGCTGTGATGTGATCTGTGCTAATGGACTCAGTGAGATTTTGCTCAAAAGCTGACCACACTCCCAAATGACAGCACTAATAAGCTAAATATGTGTTATGTAAAGAAGTGTCTAGAGAGGCAATTTTGAGTAAATTCTATATTGGCAGACACAGATGTGCAGTGAATTGTCGGCCTGACAAATCTATAGCTGTCAGCTAACTTGCTTCCACAGGCTATTCCAACATTTTTGTGCAATAGGCATCTCCTTCTTTTGTGGGCTGTTATTAGATTCTTTTGCAATGAACGTCCAAACTTGACTTTAAAATTAGGCAGCTATTCCATGAGCATGTTGGAATTATTGTCCTGGAAATAAACATATTGATTTTGCATTAAGCAAACAAAGGCCTGAGAGTGCAGCAGGCTGCAGATCAGACCAGCCCTGCGCTTGTGCAGCCGTGTAGAACACAGGGTGTCTGTGTGTGCAGATGTGTCTGACAATACTGTGCTACTCTCATTCCTGGTGTAGCAACAAATAGAGGCTTCCCTGATGACAAGATGGGTCCAGAATTTCTGCTGGTGTAAAGCAGAGTAATTTCATCAGAGATCTACATTCCCCAATATGCACTAAGAGGGTTTAGCTCATTCTTTCTACTTGGCTAGTTTCAAGTTTTTGTTGGGACAGAATTTCTAAAATACACATTCTGAACAAAAACGAGTAAAAATATCTGTGAATATATAAAAATATAAGATATTAAATGTAGTGTATTGTACTATACTTATACGTAGCAGTACTTGAAATAAGGCATTATAAAAAGAGGCAAGAAAAGGGTCATGCATAGTTGAGTACTAGACCCTGTGTCTATGATGAATGTCTAAAACCATCAGAGTTGAACCATCAGAGCAGAATATAGAGACAAAAAAACCCATCTTCCTTAAGTCTTAATGTTCAATTCTAATCAATTAGTCACATGTTAAATATGAGAGTGGGCCTTCAGGGTGACTCTCTTAAACTGGACTTGCTGACTTTTTGTAGCTCAGATTTGTGCCCACGCAAAAGCATGCAAAACACACAAAATAGGACAGCTATGATAAAGCATGAGGGGAAAGGAACAGTTTTTCCTACTGCCTACATATGGTCCTTCTGTACTGTAAATGAGTAAAATATGTGTCACACATTCAGTTTATTTAAACTGTGTGGCCATTTGACTTTTTGAAACTGTTCAACAAAGACATAAGATTCTAATTTTCTTTTCATGTACTCCCCCCTTTTAACTTACTTTAGTTATTTTCCCCAATTTTGTGCTTAAAACTACATTTTTGCTTTTACACTTTGGCATATCTCCTTTCCTCATTTGCTTCAAAATTATTTACTTTAATTATTATTATTTTATTTTTTTAACTTGTGTTGTCGCTTAGAACTATCCCAGAGTTAAATGGCACCCATGCTTTAGGAACAAAGGCACATCTTCCTTTTTTGGAAGTGGCTTTTACTGTCTAGGCAGAGAGTATGTTTTTCTGAAATGAAGAAAATATGAGAGTTAAAAGAAATTTCCTTCACTGATGTTGATCTTTTTGGTTTCTGATCAGTCAACTGAGTTGTTGGTCATTCTCATTTGCTTATGACCATCTTTTCGTTACATTGTGTGACACCCTGACAGACATACTGGCTAGAAGTAGAATCTGGTAATATTTTGTGTGATTACACACTGCCACAATCTTTGCATGGACAATCTGACAAGAGTTACATCCCCAGAGTCAGAAAATGGTTTCTCAACTAGGATAATAAGGTGTCATAGCATAGCCTTCCAAATTTTCATTTATTTTTTTTAACAAGGCCCTGAAATACTAGGCCAGCTCAAACAAATACACATTGAGTCAGGAGTGAAAATACTTGCAATGCTTATGAGAATTGAAACTTGTTCTGATGTTGCCATGAGGTGAAATGCCTGTCTAATGAGATCTTTAACCCATTGGTTTAACCACACAATTCTCCTATAACTTCTGATGCAGTGAAAACACCTGGATTTTCCAGGGACATAATTCCCTAGGGTCACAAAATCACTTGAGATTTACACGTCCAGAGCTTTGCAGTTCTCTGTTCCAAACTAGCATGATTTGCTCTCTTGCTATAACCATTTTATCTTAGTATCATTTGAGTGTTTTGGAACTGTGATACCTTAGAGAGTTTGTGGAAGGAGGCCAATATCTCAAGCTTGGTCTTATTGATTAAAGCCACTTTTTGTTCCAGCTTAAGAAGCAAGAGGGCTGTATTTTCTGTCTGGTGTGCAGACAGGACCTTGGTCTCTCACAAAGCCTCCGATCATAGACAATTTCTGTAAGCCTAAGCAAGCGGGGATATCCTTCATTTCAGTGAAAACCTGTGAGCTGTTCAGATCCTTTAGAAGCTCATGAGGAAAGGCTGGATGTTTTCTTAAATTGTTACCTGAGTCTGAAAGAGAGGTACTGTCTCTTTGACTGATGCTCCCATCCTTTAGAGATCAACTATCAGAGCAGAGTTCCTGCCTTTCTCTTTCAATGAAGATGTTCTGCTGGACTGCTGTGACCTTGAGAAGGAGAGAATTTCAATGTCTTTCAGCTGACTCCCTCTCATAAAAGTTTATCCTTTATACACATTCAGGTTTCCACCCAAGACTCACCCATGTTGTGATACTCAACCAACCCAAACAGATTTGGAGTTGGTTTTGTTTTGTTTCATTTTTTATTCCTGAATTCACACTGTGAATGTTAAAATGGCAGATAAATACATCTCAGTGTTACTCCGGTACTTTGAGGACCAACTTTCCATTCTCTTTCCCTTAAAGTAAGGATGTTTCTATATTTACCAGCATATGATGCAGATAAAAATAGTAATGATAACAATGCAATTTAAAAACTACAGTTTCAGTACTGTACATCTCTTCATATTGAATAAAAATTAAGAAGTCGTTTAATTATATAGCTCTATAATTGTATAAACACTGTGCTAATAAGTATAGTTATTTTTTAAGCTTTTCATATTAGCAAATGCTTGAACAAATGAAACTTAAAGGGTAGTTACTGTAAACAGTAAAGAATTATGTCTGTAAGCAGAAAAGTTCACTGCCACAATTTGCATGTTTAAATGAGATCAATTAGGTTAATGATGGATGAAAATAAGAAATCCATGATTTAAATGCAAAATAATTCAAAAACTTGTAAGTCCATTTACTGCCAAACTTTCATCTTTCAAAGGGGATATCTAGTTCAAAGGGTTAATGTACAATCCTGACCTTTACCATCTGGAGGTTTATGTTCAGATATGGTTTACAAGTGAAATATAATCTAATATAATTTATTTCTCTGTAAAATCTTATGTAGAAAATCCACAGGATGGCTCGTCTACTCTGCATAAAAACTTTTAAATCTGGTGCAGGCAGGTTATTCCACATGCTTGTTGTGTGATTAGGAGAAGGCTCCAGAAGGTTTCAAAGGAAGTTTGGGAGGAAAGGTTTAATAATATTAAAAGTAGAACATTCAATAAATAAAACATAAAATAAATATAGTTCCATTTCAGAAGAGTAAGCCTTCAGACATAGCAGAGAGACAGCCTGTGGTAAAAGGCCTAAACACACAGAGGGCATGGCTGTGCTGGGAAATGAAGCACAGTGAGGTCATCCCTGAACCAATTCCAAGACAATCCAGCTGCAGTATCCCCAAGACTGACTGAATGATTTTTGAAGCTCCTAATCTAATCAATAATCTATCGCTATAAAGGGTTAAAAAAAAATAAATTCTGTGTTGTACTGGATCAGACAGGTGCCTATGTGGATATAATGTGAGTATATTAGATTATCTATGTTAGAGATATATAGTGGAGAGTTGAATTTATAGAAAAACTAAAAAGCAAGTATTTAAATACACTTGTCTTAGCTACTTTGTATTGGGTAGCACTAAAAGGGCAATAAAGGCTGAATGACAGTCCAGTGTCTGAGAAGTTCCACATCAGGTTCCAATTGGTGCAAGAATTTTTCAGGTACATGACTAAGATTCATGAAACTCCATGCTGCCTTCAAAAACATGGCTAAAGTACCTACCTTAGACTTAATGTTACTTCAAATAGCCTCCTTTTGGGAGGAGCCTGAAAATTACAGAATCTGTAATAGTTCTCACCCCAGGTGACACTCCGGTCACCTTCAGCCAGTCAACCTAATGACACAAGGACACAAGAATGTTGGGAGAGCTGTTTATTTCCAAAACTAAAGACTAACAAGCACTTGAGATAGTCTGGAAGTAAACATATGTAGAGATCATTACCAGAACCTCCCAAGGAACAGCACTTTGCCCTTCACGAGGGTATGGCATATGGTTTTAAGAAGCAAGTCAAACTTTCATTTCCTGATGCTACTCCTTAGTTATTTTTATATAGACAAAACTTTTATAGTGTCCAATATCTGATATGGATGTCAGAGAAAGACCTGAGAGGGTATTTGGGAATGAAGGGGTATTTGGGAATGCTGAGCATCCAGACGTCTTATTTACTCCTTCTACAGTTTTGGATATGCTACAACTCTTAAGCCATATTCAAGATAATTTAAGTCAGATAGAACAATGAAGACTTTAAACAAAAGATTCTGAGAAAGCAGAAGATAAAGTTACATTGAAAGGTCTTGTACTGTCTCAAAGGCATTTCTTTATAAAGTGGTTTCGGCAGAGACTTTTCTTAGTATTTTTTTGTTTGGTTGGTTGGGGTTTTTTTTTTTACTTTTCAATGGCAAAAATGAGATAAAACATAAATAAGTTGGAGAGAGCACGGTGTAAGGCAAGAGAGATGTTAAATAGAACAGATTGTTTAGTCTGAAGAAGTGGCATGACAAAAATAATTAAACAAGATGAAAGTTGTAAAACTAAGCTTCGTCGCTTGCATTCACTGAAGAAAACAGAACTGATTTGCAAAGAAAATATTGTTTCTACCATATCATTCATGTGTATATGGGACTTAATTCATAATTCAGGAACCAGTGACCCATTCTGCAAAGCCGTGTAAAGGGGAGTAGTTGTTATCTGGTGCTGCCTACACAAAGTGGCACATACTCAGAACTGGGGTGACAGTGCCTCTCTGTCCACCACTTAATTCAGCAGGGGCTACTGATGTGTCCATCGCTGTGCTCACATTTATCTCTGCCTGTTTTAAGACCAAGCACAAAACAGGTAAGAATGATCAATGAACGCATTATGTGACAAAGGATGGGTAAGGTTGTAAACGTCTGAAGTGGAGCACAGAGGAACTGTGGAGCTTTGGTAGTGTACCTCCAGCTTCTCTTTCACCTACCCAAAAGCCCAAGCCACATGTTATGTACTACCACATTTTATGTCCTTTATTTCATTGTAGCAGCTGTGGTGAAGGAGACTGGCATGACCAGCAGGTGAGATGTTGAAACAAGGACAATGAATATCTTTAACAAAGTACCACATAATCAGTGTTCACAGAATTAGTAACCTAAATGGTTTCCTGCAAGGCTGGTGCTTGAATTCAGGCACTCATGTATTATCAGTGTCAGGACGGAATATCTGACTGATCAATCATTTTTTTCCCCCACGTTGGCATCTGGCTTCTTGTTTTGCATCCAGGAGAGCGTTTTTGCACTCTTCTGTTACAAACTGTTATTACTCTTTCCTACAACAAACAATGTTTTAAAATAAATTAAACCAGATGAGATTAAGAATGACATAATAGTCATCAAAGAATCTCAGATAAAGGGACCATATGCTGTTTCTGGTCTTGCTTGGCTGTAAAGCAGATTTTTAGGAGTGTAAAAAGAAGACACTGGAATACCCATGTGAATATGGTACCAAGTATTCACTTCTATCGAACCTAAGTATTTAAGTACTATCATAAAACTTAATTTCGCGATGTTGTTGAATACTTTTGTTGGAATTAAATATTACTGTCATGACACAATCACTTGAACTAGATTGACTCACCCACAAAAATTACTATTAAAATAATTTGACAGATACATAATACTGAATTTTTCTCTCATCCATTGAAGCCATGAGTTCTATTCCAAAGCAGAGCATCAAGCTGCATCTTCCAGGCTACTTTGATGAAGTTACCAAGGCAGACGTGCTCACAAATGCTTATTCAAACCCATAGGGCACAGACAGAAGCCATGCTGCTTGCCATTTACAAAATAAGCCAAATTTGGGGGAATGCTGATTCACAGCTGTAGGATGCACAGCTGGTAAGTGTAAAAGCTATTAAAAATGGCGAGCACTTGCAGAGAGCTGATTAAAGTACTCCTCTCTCTTCTTTCACATCTCATTTGGGATATCCAATCTGATGTTTATTTTTGTACATACTGGAGTGGTTTGTCCTTGGAATTTACTTTTAAAGTATCTTTTTTTCTAAGCTTAGTTACTTTCATTTTTTAGAAATAGAAATAAAATTTTGTAGGAATACAGAATTTTCAATGAGTTTTGTAATTGCTGTCCATATATGAAAATTATGATCTTCTGAATTATGGTTTCTGAAGAAAAAAAAAAAATCCTGAAACTATCCTATGCTTATTCCAGTGCTAATTAGTCTACAAAGTAGACACATAATCATTATCAGAAGTATCTGCTTAGTTTATCTTTGCATCCAGAAATGATGGAAAAGTTCCAAGGAAATAAGAGAGAGAAAAAGCATGATGAAAATTGTAGAAGACTGTGACATAAATAGATTTCACAAACATGCATTTTGAAAAAATGAAATAAAATAGGTAGAAAATAAATGAATTAGTCTCTCAGGAAAAACTTTTAAAATCTTATCATCTGGCAGCTATTTATTACCAGGTAGCAATAATCTTTTATTATCAAACTGTTAGATTTTTATAACATTTTTTAAAATGATAGCACCAGAACGGTTGTTGTTCACTGCCACAGTAAAATATCTGAGAAATTTATGGAAGCTTTTCAATATTCAGAAGGTTTGTGGTCATAAAATAAAACTATGAAATAAAGACATGCTGTTGGTAGCTCATAATTTAGCTAAACCTGTAAGAAGAAAAATGTGTTGTAATGAATCAGTTATAGAAATTTAGACTCTGGTACAAAGAGGAAATGGTGGTTAGTGTTTCAGAAAAACATAAACAACAAGGTAAATAAATTAATTAAAAATGGCAGAGTAAATCTGAGTATTATAGATCCAGGCAGGAGGTGCTGCTGCACAGGATTAAGTGATTAATTTAGAACTCGGAGTAGTCTGAAAACAGACAGTGGGTAATGGTAGTTAGGTGGGGGTTATTTTTTTCCTTGCCAAATAATCTGGCAGCCATGACATGGATGTTACACCATACACAGGGCCTATGTTTTTTATATGGGCATCCTGGAGCTCAACTGTTTTCTAAACTGACAAGTAATTAGTAAGACATGTTCCCTGTGTTGCTTAGGGTCCATGAAGGTAAAATCTGGCATGCATGGGAAGCTCACTGATCACAGTGGGAAGAACTGCTCTGTTACACAAGCATAACTCTCTCCCTGAATGGATCCTTTATCATATTTCATACTATTGGATCCGATGCTCAGGTTGTTTAACAAAGCCTTTTCTTACTAGCAGTACTTTTAAGGCTTTTAAAATCATTGAGTATAGAACAAAATTTCTAGTGACAAAAGGTAATTAAAACCATCTAGTCATCATCCTAAAAGATTAACTAAGAAGATAGTATCAATGCTTTTAGAAGGAGGATTTTAAGTAACACTTGTAGCGCATTCTGATGTATTGTGAGCACTTGCTTCCTCTGACAAACTCAGCAAGTGATGTGTTTGTCCCTCCCTGTATCTTTCCCATGTCTTTCCTTTTACTGTTAACATAATTTGCACTCAAACAGCAAGTCCAACAAGGATCACAGGCTTCATTACAGCAAACTCAGCTTCTTACTGCAGCTGGAGAGATGTTCATAACATAAACTACAGAGAGAGAATCACCTTCAAAGAAAACATGCATCAGGATCAAAGTATTCCAGTAGAGGCCTAGGGTCAAATGATGTTAATGAGCTGTTTTCAATTATATAGAACACAATTAGGGACAGGATTGTGTTTGCCCTGATTTTGACATAGGCACCTGACAATCTGACTGCATGGAAACTAATCAGGAGGACCTTGTTTTGGAATTTTAATATATTTGTTTTAATGACATTGTGTAGAGAAGTACATTTTTGTCCCCCAACGTGCAGACATTTGACCAGCTGTGCCTCTTTTTTTTCTATTATTTTCGCGAGGTTTAATTCTTTTGGTACCAGTTTGAACTTGCAAGACTAAGTAGGACATTGTGAAAAAAAAGTAAAAATAAAAGAAGTACAGAATCCCTAGTGTTTTAAGAAAGAGAGATTTAGACAGCATATATCACACTGACGTGTGCCATGCATACAGGAGAAAACCTGACCAATGGATTTTTCTTTTTGAACCCCAAAGACTCATAAACTAAAATAAATCAAAAGATTAATCTTTCTCTATGCACCTTGTATATATTGAACATTATATGTTACTGTCACCAAATGGGACATTTTTTCTGTGCCAGGTCTTTTAATATTCTACAGACCAGAAAAAAATGCTTTCTTTGGTGAGGGAAAAACAGTGGAAGTGAAGTATGATTTTTTCTTGACAGTGTCACCCATTTCCTTAAAATTATGTGAACCAATCTCCCAAAACTAAAAGTTGAGACCAACACTACTTTATGAACTGATCATTTCTTAAACAGTAAATAACTTTTTTTGTTGGTATTTATTTTTGGACTGCTTTGATCATGACAAAAACATGGTAGCCACATACCAAAAGAATATCAAAAAATTTGGCAAAATTACTGTATAGCATGCAAAACCTTAAATGGATAGCATTACAGGAGATTTTAATTGAAATGTGGTAGAACCCACATCTTCTGTGGTGCCATTTTACTTTGAGAAGTAGGAATTACAGACTTCATGCAATAACCAAGTTTACAAACCCAAAGAATTGAAGGGGTACTGCACTTTGAATGAAATAATAATGTGGAAACATGAATGCCCTAGCTGAATATATATTTCGTACCAGTTTGGACAAGGTTTTCTTAAATTTGTGTTGGTAGTAAAATATCTAAGATCTCCAACTGTCATTGTGTTTACATTTAATGATTTTATTAAAAAAAATATTTAAACATTAAAAGATTGCCATCTTTGGAATGTAAGAGGGTACTCTGAGGCCACCAGCTCAAAAAGTCCTTTGAAAACAAAAATCAGTTAATTTTTTGCATGTAAAGCCCAACACTGGGTGTATCAAAAAACAGTTTATGCTAAGCATTGACACATTCCTAGGAAATGGGTGGGGATCATCAAAGCTTTTTTGAGTTTTTCTTCTTGTGAATATCCTAATCTGACTCTAGAAAACTTTTCTAAATGTAAAACGGAGGGCATATTCCATGTCATGTTGGCACTGAATGTAAATAGAGACAATTTGCACTCTATTGAGTTGCTTGTGGAGTTCTAACTCGTTATGTGCATTGGACTAAGAATTTTTTAATACCAGGGTTTTTTAGTGTGTCAAAATATCCTGATATATCCAAACTAGGAAATAGGTAAGAAAAAAGTCTTTTCAGATGCAAAGTGAAATCTTAGTTCAAAATCTGGCTGGAAAGGAGTCCTCAGAATACCAGCTGAGCTCTGCTATTGCATTGGAAGTCAGAACACAATGTCCTTGCACTCTGAACCAGACCAAACCCTTAATCCAAGAACTCCGAAGGGTTGAATGTTCTAACCTCTGAATTACTGTCAAATAAGTATTTTGCTGGAGCTGATCTACATAGTGTGAATACTTCAGTACTCAGTGGAATAAGTAAACACTTTTTCTCATAAATCCCTGCATGGGGCCTAATAGCTAATCTTGATGGACTAATTACCACTTCTCACAAAAATCAAATTATGTGTAAGTGAGGGAGTGTAGAATTGGCTTCCTAAGACTTGGAGGTAGAGCAGGCCTCTAAAATGTAGAATGCTGAAGTACAGGACCCTTCTTTGGGGATTAGTAAAGCTATCTCTGTAAGTGAAAAGAAGGAGGTGTCCTTGTTCTGTTCTGCTGTGCTTTAGCCACATAGGAAGATATATGGGATGCTAAGTTTAAATTTATAGTAACTTATTGCATTTATTTCTTTTTAAAAAGTCTGTAATTCAGCAGAAAACTTGCAAATTAGAGCTCTGACTTGGATCTCTGCTTTTGATACTGTACTCCTGTGGAATTTTCTGCAGAGGAGAACCACTAAGAGTTTTTCTGTTAACTCTCCTATCACTGGGAGGCCAATGAAGGCTAAGATTTGAGCAACACAGAGATTCACATTTTAACAAAATGTGTAGAGAAATCTAGTGGCAAGTAATTTATATTACAGCTAAACAAATATATATATATCAAAATTACCTGGGGAAAAGACTGTTCCATGCGTCTTTGCATAGATGCATTTTCAGCACTCCTGGAATTCTAATGACTATGAGATCATGAATACTTCTACTCCTGAATAGTCTGCTACTTCCAATAGTTGTTTGTTGCCCTGACTTCTGCAGTTCTGGATGTTATCACTCTTTTGTAACTAGTTTCTCAGACATTCTCTGTAAACATAATCATGTTATTGTAACGGTATCTTTTTATTTACATTCCTTTCTCCTGGGCACAGAAGTTTGATGGACATTTCCTTTGACCAGTGTAATTGAGGGGAGGCTCCATTGTTTCCTCCAATACACAGTGAATTATAAGGCACATATATAATAAAGATGGGCAGGGAAGCCCAGAACTTGTTCCTTGAGGAACTTGTTCCTTCACTCTCCAGAGGTTTCTGTCTCCTTCTTTTGTGTCATTACTGCTATGGTTGTTTTTTAAAAGTGTCAATGAAATGTGTCCTCTAGGCACCCTAAAACCTTCCTAAGGAGAAAGGTGGTCTTATTTTCTATTTCTAGGATTGTAGCTACATTAACAGAAGATGATTACATTAGAGAGGGATTATTTGACAAAATAGTGGGTTTCTATCATAACATCATCATAATGCTACCCCTCTGTCTGACAAAATGATTTTTCAGGTACTTATTCCTACACAACTTTTGGTGATTAATGACATAGGATGCAAAGGCTTATACTTTGGTTTAGTAACTCAACCAGCAGCTGTGAGTTCCATGAAAGGTTATGCACACTAAGGACTGACGGGACCAAAGACTTCTGAAGATACATACAAAAAATAAGCCAAATTACACTTTTACTGTCTTGACATTAAGAAGAAATCAGTAGAGATTAATTTTCTGATTCTGTTGGTGGCCTGTTTCATTATCTTAGCAAATTTGTTTACTTTTGTGAATTCAGTATTCCATTTTTACGCTGTGGTTGTCGAGGGTACGCATATAAAGTATAATGTGACTTATTGTGCAGGAATCTTCCAGCTGCTTTCATGTGATTACTATATATAAGTAAATTTATGTGAAGAAATTTAATCCTGCATGTAACCTTGTAAAGGCTTGGTGATAAAATAATATAAATACTGAAGTCTATTTTACTTCAAGCAATGTAAAAACAGGTACATTGTGAAAACAAACACACACACACAAACCCTAAGCACAGAAGATCTGATTAAGAGCAAAGGTCTAGTGACTAACAAGAACCACCTTTATTTTGAAAATAGCTTCAAAGAGATTAAATCAATCAGAAATGCAGTTCCACCAGGCATGAATGTTGCCATTAGTTGCTGCTAAAAGTACAATAAAAGTATTGAAGTGTTTAATTTCTTCATGTATCAGATAACATTTTTTACCAGTGTAAACTGGTATCAATTTTCCACATACATTTACTGATTTTGTGTGTTGCTGAAGATGACATAGCCTGATCAGAAATAGATAAATCTTCCCAAAGCTTTGAAGTGGGTTTCCTGGTTGTGTGCCATGAGATGTACCCAAATCCTAGAAAGATGGATGAAGAAGAATCTCTCAGTGGAACTTTTGCCTTTGGTCTGCTGAATCACAAAAGGTTATATAAAAAAGAACCCTGCCATAATTCTTATCTGTACCTGGTATGTCCAGAAAAAAGGGCAGATTCTGTGCACATAGAAGGGAGAAGATGTGTAAAGACATGTTTGAATCTCAATTCAGATTGGTGGTAGAAATCAAGTGCAGCTCAGAAGTACCTCATTACTCAAACTAAAGACTGGAGGGCCAAAGAAGCTCTTGCTGCTGGAGCTGGATGTAACTGAAAAAGTCACTGAGTGCTGCGAGCAGTGTGTTTTGATGAGAAGACTTGCTGTGGTGCTCATGCTCACATAAACCACGGTGACTTTTTATAGAATTGGACTTCCCAAAGCCTATTCTGTTTGGAATACTTATCTCCTCCATAATGTTCTTAGAACTCAGGATAAGGATATATATGTAGATATTGTAAAGAAACTGTAGTCACCAGTGCCTTGCTCAGAAGAATTCTTCTTTGAATACAGATCTATGATATTTTATTGTAAATAAATTCCTGGGCGAAATACTAAAAGAATACACCAATTATTAAAGATCTGGGAAATTTAACTGGGACAAATTTGTATAGTTCTACTGACTTTAGAGGAGGAAGAGCAGATCTGACCCACATTAAAACCCTTGACTCATTTTGTTTGTTTTGGTTGTGAAGGGAGCGGGGGTTTTGGACATATCTACATTACTTATAAAAAGCTGATGAGCGTACCTGAAAATAAATCAGCCTCTTAATGTACTACAGTTCTTGATTTTCCTTCTTTAGGCTGTTTCCTAGTGTTGGTGTTTGCTGGAGATCAGGTGATGTTCCAGTTGTTATGGTTAACACTTTTAAGTGTGACAGGTTAAAGCTTGAAGTATTGATAGAGTACATTTACACTTCTCAAATTCTTCTAAAATGAACAGTCATAGCAGGAGGCAGTGTTTTGTAATAGCATTTTGTGTTCTTGAAAAGTAACAGTCAGAAGGGTTTTATCATCTTTTTTGAAATAATGTATTTAGTTAGTTTCGATTCAATTTAATTATTCTGAAGATTTCTTCTCATTTAAAATATTGATGTGAATATGAAAATGGAGGGCAGGTTTATCTTAGAAGTTTCCACTTTAAAGTGTACACTTTAATTCTGGAGAGAAATCAAGCATGGCCTAAAACAAAATGGAAACAGTAATACTGATAAATAAAACACTCAAAATAAAATATCTAGTTTTTGAAAAAGAACCATTAATAAAATGCAAAAAATGTCCATTGTTAGTTTCCCTAAAAATAATACTGAATTAAACCTTGTGTTTCCTGCTTTAAAGAAACAAGTAATTACTGTTTAAGTCAATTAGTAGGGAAAACAACTATTTCCTACACTACTTTGTTGTGCATTAGAGAGTGAAACATAAATATAAATCCTTTCTTATTCTGTGTTGCTAGGCTCTGTTTAGAAGTGCATGGAGAAGGGAGAGCTGTCTGGTATATTAAAGTACAAATGGGAACTTCAAGTTGGGGGCAACAGCATTGCATTGATCTATGCAAATGAAAGGTTAATTGTCTGGAGTCCTCTCTTCTATTTTATGTGGGTCATTTACAGTATTGCATAAAATGCTGATAGTTTTATTTTAATATTTAAGCCAGGAATACTAGCTTGATGGGCCTTTAATGTCTTTCTTCACCTGTGGCTGTCAGGATTACTTCCATCAAAGTTTTGATCTTTTTCATATTTCTCTGGAAACCTCTTGATCTCATTGCATGAGTTGTCTCCCTCCCTCAGTTAAATTCTTCATGTATTCCTATCTGATACTAATTTGCTCCTCTGGTTCAATGTATAGTCAAGAGAGTAATTTATTCATCTTCAACAGCGCCACTGAAATCACTGAAGTACTTGATGCCCTGATTTATTAAGGCACTTGAGGTCAGTGCCTTAAGCATGTGCTAAAAATGAAGCAAATGCCAGCGTGGCCTCCAAAGGATTAGTCACCTGCATAATGGTTTGCAGGGTCCTTAAAAATATGAACTTGTGGAACAAATTTGCTACTGGTGTAAAGTTAGTTCAGCTGTTCTGGAAAGCTGAATGATGCTGACAATACTTTAAGTGGAATTATAGTGAGCCTACACTGAGCCTTTTCCTGTTCTTGTCTCGTGCCATGATGATATACTGTGGTATGTAAAAATAAAAAACAAAAGCTAGAAAAACATTTCCATCATTTTAATTGTTCTTATACCATTTAGTGTTCAGCAGGACTCCTAGCATCTCAATAAGAAGCTATATTGTTACAGCATATATTTTTATTTTATTATTATTTGATTTTGTGGGGTCAGATTGGCATGTTCTTTCACACTTGCTTGATAACAGGATTTCAGTGGTGTCACTACTAATGAAAACAGCTATTGCAAATTGAATGAGACAAAAGTTAGATAGCCTGGATTTGCAGGTTAAAGTGGTTTGTATTAGGAAACTGTAGAGAAAACAAGAATCTGGAAAGTAGGAATTCGGAAACTATGGTGGAAAATAGAAATTTTTATATTGAGTCTGAAATTTTTTTTCAATATGACAATGAACTTTTTTCCCCTGTTCCTAAGGAAAACAATGTGTTGTATTTCTTTCTTTATTAATTTTTTTTTGTTGTTCCTTATAATAGGTGCCACTCTAAGTTGTGTGTTGACTGTGAGAATATATTCTTGCAAGACAACCGGCAGCATTTTTTTAAAGTTAAAGATCTACTTCAAATACTCTATTCTGCATGAATTCACAGTAGCTATGTTGTGTATCTTTTTGCAGTTAAAACTATAAAACTAATCCCATCATATTGGCCAGATTGCAGACTCTTCTGTAGTGCTTTATGCAGATATTTTAGACATTCTCCTTGCAAATTCTGTTGAAAATTGTTCTGTTTTAGGGGCAGCTTTATTGCATTTCAGAAATAATATCCTGTAAAATGTCTGTAACAAGGTATTTTATCTGAAAGCCTATTGTAGCTTTCTTATTATGAGTTTCAAGCTTCTGCAACAACAAAAGGGTTCTTATTCAAATGTACACTATTGCATTCATTCCTCTAATAGCAGCATTCCATCATATCAACCTAAAAATAGGCAAACAATTTCATAGAGTTCTTGTTATTCATCCTCAATGTTGTTTTTTTTTTTAATTTTGTTGTTAGATATCAGACTTTCGAATAGTCATATAGAGTATTTACATTGAATACAGAAATAAAAAAGTTGTTTCCTCTGAGTATACACATGCTTTCTGTCTTTTTCCTAGGGATATAAAAAGTTAGTAGTTTAGTTACATTGGTCATTTTTATTGCCTTCCTGAAGACAATGGAAATTGCACAAGGCTCCATAAGAAACTGTCTCCAAGTGTAAATGAAATCTGTGCTTTAGTCTGTTGTAAATAGAGAAGAATGTACTCTTAGATAATAAATCTTTTTTGTGTATATCAACAAGTTGTCTATTTTTTTCTTCCTAGATACACCTTTAGTTAAAATCATTTCTTCCAATTCATGGCCTGAAGAAGGACAATCTATAATTTTGACTTGTGAATCCAAAGGAAAACCAGTGTAAGTGATTTAACAAGTAATATGTTTTTTGTTATTTTACTTATTCTGCTGTGATTGCAGTCCTCAGCTGCAGAAATCTTCTGGTTTTGTCTCATCCTGGGGTGTAAAATACTCTCTGGTATAGAAAATCCCTTGAAGCCTGTATTCATTGTCTCTAGAAGATTGGTCTTTTACTTTGTCATCTATTTTAGTTTTCAGGAAGAATTCCAGCTGTGAGATTTTTTTTTTATTCTGCTCAAGTATATCAACCTGAAAGGTGTGCAGGTTTAACTGGTCACTGTTTACATCACTGAATTGATGATAGAAGAGAAAACATCTCGTGAAAGTCTTCCTACATCAACCAGCCTCAGAAAAAATGCATTGAGCTTTGGCTGCCATTTACAGGGGAGTTTGGAGTTTAATAATATGTGCAAGCTGGCAGCCTGTTTCTGCCAGAATTTGGAAAGATGTAGCCTGCTTTAATATTATAAATTGTTTTCCTTGGGAATTGACATCTTTGCCATAAATATCTTTAAAGACAGATCTGCAGAGATTAACCCTGGAACGGAATCTACTATTTAAATAGACTTCACTCTTGAAAACAGTATCTTCTCAGAGGAACTGTTATATATTTACTCATAAATATAGATAGATAATCCAATTGCTCTATATTAAGTTAATATGAATCAAGTTTCTTAAATATTGACCTTCTGCTCAAAAGATCAATAAATAGTATAGTGATGATACACAGCTTTAGAATGGTCTTGAAAATGGTAATGGAATCATATTTTGGATCTAGAAAAGGTACAAATTGCGTGCCAAAAATCATGTCACTTATGGCTGGATTTCACCCTGGTGTAACTTTAGTGACTTTAGGGAATTGCTTTATGTAGGAGCCTGAAGTCAGATTTAGGTCAAGCCAGGCATTTAAGTCCAAATTTTCTATTTTGAAAAGCTCTTCTGAGTTATGTCTGGCATAATTCAAACTCTGTATGTACTTTTCTTTTTTATATTACATGCCTGCATAATTTTAAATTAACTCCTGCATCCAGATCTTGACTGGGCTGAGCAAGTCAGCATCTAGATCATGCTTCTACCCTGCCCAAGACCAAAACACTGGAGGTCCATCTAATTAGTCTTACCTGATGCTCAGTGTAATCAGTCGTCTGTGTACCCATGTACTTCTGACATGTATGTGTTTCTGAGGTTGATACCCCTGAAAGTAACACAAAAATCATCTGTGAGCCATCTCTTGATTTTATAATATACTTGAAGGAGAAGGAATTATCCATTTATCTCATATCCTTTGAGCATTACCCTGGGTATCAGGACGTAGAGTCTGTTTGCCCATTATTTTCAAATTCTGCTGAAGATGTGCAAGTGCTTAGTTTTAGGAAAGAGGTCAGCACAGAGTGTGCCTTTCACTGTGTGATATTTAGGATTTTCCTTACCTCAGTGTTTTCCTCATGACTTAACAGGTGACAGCTACATGTGAAGTGCTCTCTTTGGATTATAGACTTGAGGCTTTCTAGCTCCAGGTGTTTGATTTTCACTATTCATCTACCATTGCCTGTAGGGAAAAAAATTAAAAGTAAGGCAGCCATTATGTATTTTGTTATCTTTACTTACCTGTTTGTTGTTTGGAGGGGCAGTTTGCCCCTTGACATTTGGAGTCTACTTAAATAATAAAATTGGAGGGTTGTGGGTTCATTTCTTCTTTCTGTTCTTTGTTAGTTTTTTGAGACAGGCAGCTAGAGTTGACTAGAATGTAATCAGTGTGTTGGGAGGAAGGAGAAATGGATGTGAAATACCAACTAGGGGTTCTAGTCGTCAGTGACTTCACCTGCATCTGAGTATTACAACAAGAAGGCATGATACTTTTCAGTTTTAAAGTGTAAAGGAGTCATTTCAACTGTCTTCAAACATCTTCACAGTAAAAGTTTACCCCTGACTGCTCACTTGGGCTTCCCTTTTCATTCAGTGGAGAGATTGAGGCACTATTGAGACATGACTGCTCTGCTCTACATTAGACAAGTAGAGAAGAAAGAACCAGACTGGATCGTACCTCAGCTACTTTCTTTCCACTAACTGCATGGAGTTGAAACACTTAATTCAGTCAGATATCTACCTCTGTGTTTTGGGATATCTAATATAGATGTCTAAATGTAGACACATATCAAATTTTAGATCTATGTATAATTTTGGTAAGATACATCTTGCTCTTTCTTTATGGCTTATAATCACATTTTCATAATCATCATTGGAAATGGGTAAACAGTTTTTTTCCTGTGCCAAAGATGTAAGACTCTGTTTCATGGTTTAATCTCAGCCCCTAACCAAGCATCAGTCAGCTCCTCTCTCACCAGCAGGATCAGGGAAAGATTCAGAGGGGTAAAGGTGAGATGGGTTGAGATAAAGACAGTTTAATAGCTAAAGCAAAAGCCAGGCACACATGCAAAGCAGAACAAGGAATTCATCCACCACTTCCCATGGGCAGTCAGGGGTTCAGCCACCTCCAGGAAGGCAGGGCTCTGTCACATGTAGTGGTGACCTGGGAAGATAAAACACTGTCATTCAGTAGGTCCCCCATATCCTCCTTCTTTCCCAGCTTTATATAGAGACCATGATGTCATTTGGTCTGGGATGTCCCTTTGGTCAGCTAGGGTCAGCTCTCCTCACAGTGCCCTCCCCACCAACTCCTTGTGCCCCCCCAGCACCACTGTGAGAGTGGGGTGAGAGGCAGAAAATGCCTTGGCTCTGTGAAAGCCCTGCTCAGCAGTAGGGAAATCATCCCTGAATTATCAACACTTTTCAGCATAAATCCAAAACACAGCCCCATACTAGTTCGTATGCACAAGATTAAATCTATCCCAGCCAAAACCAGCATACTCTATTAATAAGCAAACATACTCTGTTAAT
The DNA here is from genome assembly GCA_013398175.1 of Climacteris rufus. NCBI lineage: Eukaryota > Metazoa > Chordata > Aves > Passeriformes > Climacteridae > Climacteris > Climacteris rufus. Next base: position 549,944 of record VZRZ01006132.1, read on the forward strand.
ATTCTCAGATGTTAGATTTTCCTCCAGACCCCTGTATTTGTTAGTTATTTCTGAAAGCTGTAAAAAAATTATAGAAGTGCTATGTTTTACATTGACACACACAATATTTTCTGTTTGGTACACATAATATTACAGACATACTTTATACCATTAGGAGGACCTAGATAAAACTTAGTAATTAAAATGGAGCTTCAATTAAGGTGTTTATTGATTTTTTTTTTAATAAAACTGTGTTGTATCCTTAATGGATTCAAATGCAAACCTTATGTGTGGTTTTGAAAGAGCAGCCAAAAAAAAACCAACTTCGCATCACAGAATCATCAAGACAGGGCACCTGTATGTGGTAGCCCTTCAGGCACAAATATTTTTTTCAATAAATGCACTTCTAATTGTCCAGGCCACAGGAGCTGCCAACATCAGCTGTTCTGGATTGCTTCATTAGGTCAGTCTTTCATGGCACAGAGCCAGTAATAAGTAGGCATCCTCCTGGGAGCAGTTGAGAGAGGGTCAGCATGAGAAACAGGAGAGTCATGTTCCTTACCTGCATTATGAGTACCTTCTGGCTTGGAGAGAGAGAGAGAGAAATTGGAGAGGTCCATGGAGCCCAAATATGTCAGTATCACAGGGTAAGTGATGAATTGTGGGCTTCATGGAGAGCTCAGAGCCAGCCATGGTCCTTCACAGCCATTTGCGCACCGTGGGTTAATTTCTATATCCTGTCAACTTTACATCACAGTTACAGCAGTCTCTCCTGTTTCCTGTAGGCAGCAGTGAATGGTACCAATAAATGAACCCTTACTCATAGGTGCATTTCTCTTGTATCCCAGAGCAATTTTCACAAGCTTCAAAATCACATTTGAGATGAAAACAGAGAAAGAGTGAAGCCAGGTGATGGCTGTGGTGACATTGATTATACTGATAGCTGCTGCTCAGTAGTTCTTTCCCCAAAGGGAAAAGCAGAACAAGGTTAAAGCTAGACCATACTTCCCCTATCTCACAGCTTGTCACCAAGCCCCTCCTGGAAGGGATTCTGTCCCCCAAACCATGTGCATCACAGTTACCCAGATACTGTGTTTCCAATCTACAGCACAGTCCTAAGGAAAAGCCCTTCCTAGCTTACAGTTCAGTAGCAGGAAATGGGAGGGATGACTTGCTCAGACCAACAGATCTGGGAAATGAACTGCACTTTGCATCTCCTGCTGAAACAGCACCTTCCAGTACAGCAGAGGGACAGCTCTGCCAGGTGTTAGAACAAGGGCCCTGCTGAGGTTTCATAATTTAGGGCATAAAATTTCTCTTGGCCAGTCAATAGCCATGAGTTTGGACAGGAGAAAAAATGTCCTCAGACACTTGGATGTGTGCGGCATCAATTATCACAGTGTGTGAGATGGGTGGGGATTATCCCAGACTCTGAGGTTTCTAATTGCTATGGATGGGTTCGTGTCACCTCACATTTGTGATCTTGGTGCAGAGATGCCAGTGGTGGAACAGGGATCCTGAGAGTGGCTAAGGGGGAGAAGAGAAGTTGGGGGCATGGGGCAGGGGGCAGAGGAAGATGGAAATGATTGAACTGTTCTGAATGATTCAGTGAGGCAACATAAGAGGGTGTGAGACAGGATACACAAACTCTGTGCTGTCTTATCTGTCTGGTCATCGCTGTGAGGATGAGGATAGCTCTGACTCCAGTTAGAAGAATTCCTATCAGGCAGGAGTTGAAAATTACCTTATTTTGGGTAAGCTCTCTATCGCTGCTGTATAAGGATGATACCAATGAAAAGAGTAAGCCAGGTTTCCTGCCTGTTCTGTGGTGGTTTTGCAGAGGCAGGCCATGTGGGGGGTTAATAAAGTGTGGCAGATCATCACAGACTGACACACTTCCTTCTGGAGTGGAGGTAGGTGCCCTGAGAGCTGCTGGGGAGATTCTGCAAGAGCCATCAGTCCTTGGGTTTGCTCCTCTGACCCCTGCTGGAACAAGTGTCCTGATGCCAATCCCATGTGGAGGGATGATGTACTGACCACGGTGCTGAGTCAGAATGGCAGTAGTAAGATGGAGATGGAAGGAGACTTCCTCATACAGTGCCTACCAAAAGACCTGCCTCTTGTTTCCATTGTTTATTGACTCTAGGATCTAGTGTCACTATGGATATAGATTTCTGGATTTGATGATGTTCTGATCCAATTGTGTAGCACTTCAGGCACCAGCTCTAAGGAACAGTAGAAGGCTGGTGTTTGCAATGTTGAATGCAAAAATCTATGACATTTTCAATTAAAATTATCTGTTGATGCAAAGGAAAAAAAGAAATATATTCATTAGTTCACCACAGATTAACATAACTCACTAGAGAAGTATACACTATCTGTAATATTTTAAGGGAATTGAGATACAGCATTTGTGAGGATTTTGTCCAATTGATCAATGCCCAGATGGTAGACCAAATTTAAGAGTATTCTTTTGGAAAGCTTTGAATAGGTGTATTTGTGTTAACTTAGTCTTTCCTTTTGCAAGACTCAGTTGCTGGTTTCTTCACCCTGTTGACAATTTTAATAATATTGGTATCCAGGGTTGTTGTGGGTGTTTTTTTTTTTTTTTTTTTTTTTTTTTTTTTTTTTTTTTTTTTTTTTTTTTTTTTTTTTTTTTTTTTTTTTTGTGGTTTTTTTTTTTTTTTCTCACTAA